>MU703221.1:113989-135444 GCA_026770625.1 Nicotiana glauca
AATATTTTTAATGTCAATTATGACTATTTTTACAAGATTGGCCATGTAATGGCTTATTTTGGCGAAGTGGCTATTTTTGCAAAATTTTGTTTATGAAACTACAAATTCGATGATTAAAACTAAATCAAAATCTCTCATCCTGGGGCCCATGGGGCATCATTCAGTATTGCCACAGGCCAACACAAGACTGAGGAAGTTTTAATGCCAAATGTGGCTATTTCAATAAAAACCGGCCATGTAATGGCTTATTTGACAAAGTGTATATATATATATATATATATATATATATATATATATATATATATATATATTTTTGTAAAGAAAAAAAAGGTTTGAAAATGGTTTTATATAGTTATTATTGTTACTATTTTCGAATATATTTTAAATTATACGCATAATATGAGAAAGTTTATGAGATTTTCTTCATTGAAAAGATAGATTTTTCACAAGAAAAGAAGGTTATATTTTTATTATTTTAATAATTAAGCGTACGGAAATTTTTACTCTTTATATGAGATTAGAAAAATTAGAAATTGAGAAAATATATATATTTTTACATGGATGTTTTAATGAAATAATGTGTATGTATTAATTTTATATGATATCACATGACCATGATAGTAAGATATATAAAGTGTGTTAAAAATGAATAGTATTTTAAGTAATTTAAGATAATTGATTAATTATTAGTTAGTGGGAGGTTAACAAGTTATTAAGAAAATTGTGGATAAGCTTAATCAAGTTTGGATAACCTTAATAGCCAAAAGTTTGGATAACCTTAATAGCCAAAAAAACGTGACAGCCACTTAATAATATTTGGTGACTCTTAAGCTTTCATACAAGGTGTCAATAGCAAACATATAGAATTTTACATTTCCTAGGCATAAAGACTCCAATATGCATAAAGATGCATCTCTCTTTATGCATCTTCATGAGAAAGAGAGAATTTTCAACTTCAACGATTCAACAAGAAATTTTTAGTATCTTAGCAACGTGAGATTTTGCGATTTTAATGGAGTACGGTGTAATCTTTCTCGAGAATATCATACGGATTTTTCCCTACTACAGATATGTTAAGATATCCCTTCTTTCTTTTTGGCATGATCTATACGACATAAGCGAACCGAGCAAATGCACAACTTTCATAAATTATTTTGTTCGTAGAAATGCTAGAAATATTTATATTCTTAGGCCTCATTTGTTTTTTTAAGATTAAGACGTCTGAATCTGAATACACATTTGAATATCAAGATGTATATTAAGATTAAGACATCTGAATCTGAATATAATCTGAATATATTAAGATGTGTATTAAGATCTGAATACTAAATGATTAAGACTGTTGATTTTTAATATTTGAATATATAAAATTATCTTTATTTGAAAATTAATAAACATAAAATTAAATAAAATATTAATTAATCTAATATTCTATCAATAAAATATATGGTTTTTTAAAATATGATAGTTGGTAGTGGTGATGGCTAACGGGTGAATGCCGACTAGAGGCGGTGGTTGGTGGTAGTTTTAGTTGATGATAATAGTTCATGCTAGTAGCTAGTAGTGATTGGTAGTGGTGGCGATTATGATTGAGGATGGTGGTGGGTAGTGATAATTAATAATAGCGGGTGGTGGTAGTAGTTGTGACTGAGGATGGTGGTGGGTAGATGGTGGTACGTTATAATGATGGGCAGTACAGGCTGTGGTTGTTAATGGTGATGGGGTGGTCAGTTGGTAGTTGAGGTGGATGAGTGTTGATTGTGGGCGAAAATGACGGTGGTCGGAGTGGTGGGAATAGTGGGTGGTGATGATCGATAATGGTAGCGGCTATGATTGAGGATGATGGTGGCATGCTGGAGGTGGAGGTGGAGGTGGAGGTGGTGGTGGTGATGATGGCGGCATGGTGGCGGCAGTTAATAGTGAATATGCGATAACATCTTAATAAAATTAAGCCTCTGTTATAGATCTTAATCATACAGACCTATTCAAACCCATTAAGAGGTTATGAAGTAAAAAAAAAACAATCACACTTAATGATTAAGATCTGGATAATTAAGATTCAGACTTTAAAAACAAACGCACTTAATATCTGAAATCTGAATGATTAAGATCCAGACCTCCATTAAGTGCAAACAAATGAGGCCTTAATGTCCCATGGCCAAATGTGCTTAACCTTTCTACTTTAGCTGTTATTGCAAACTGCAGTCTTTTCTGTGCTAGTAACGTCAAGCTTCTTCATTGCTTAAATAGAGGTACTAATACGTTCACTTCATAAATTATCGTAATGGTATTAATAGATAAATATCATCATAATGATGGGTCTAGGTCCTATGTGATAAGGAATGCTGTTGAAGTCACAGGACAGAGGATGAGTGGTTAGTTGAAAATAAGAGGTTGCCTCTTTTTGGGAGAATTAGAAATGAACTAATAAGCGAACTTCATCCCACCGGGTATTCAGTTAGTATTCTTTTGCTTGATTAGTTAACGACCACTCCATATGAAGTGGCTATTTTTCTTCTTGCTTTTGGCTTACATTTTAAGAAGGAAAAAAAAATATCAAGTAATGATTATTTAAATCAAGTTTTTGAGAAAGGTAAGCTGGAAAATTAGGAGTTGTCTTAGAAATCACTGTTACGTTCAGTTCAATTGCGTTTCTTAGTAAAAGCACCCAGGGGTGTAGCCTAGACGTCAATAAAGTGATATTCATGCATGTCTAAGTACGTATCTAATTCTCTATTGAGATAGTTGATAAAGATATTATACAGTAATATATGCATATTCATGCATATACATTTACCACCATGCTACGGCCGGTCTGGCAGTCATACATTTACCACCGAGCTACGGTCGATTAGAAAGTTGCCACCGGTTGGGCAGTTATGTATCATTATTTACCATCGGTTGGGCAGTCATGCATATTCATTTACCACCGTGCTACGGCCGGTTAGAAAGTCATGCATTTACCATCAAGCTAAGGCTGGTTGAGCAGTTACACATTTACCACCGAGTTACGGTCGGTCGGGCAGTCATGCATTTACTACCGTGCTACGGCCAGTTAGGTAGTTACCACTGATTAGTTGGGCAGTCATGCATCATACGATATAGATAATAATCTCAAAGAGACGCATAATATATATATATATATATATATATATATATATATATATATATATATATATATATATAATAAGTATGCACATATGGTGGCACATCAGAGATTCAGGTTGATTATTATATGTCTTTAATTAATGTTGAGTTATGGTTATATTTTAGTTCTGTTTTACATACTCAATACATTATTGGTACTGACGTCCTTTTGTTGGCGGCGCTACATTCATGCCTATAGGTATAGATACTCAGCTTGACGAGCCCTCACAGTAGACGAGATTGGAATTCAGCGAAGGATCGGTAACACTCCATCTCATTCGGAGTGCAGCTGAGTCTATAAGTCATCATGTCAGAGTTTTGCTACAGACTTATGGGTAGGCCGGTACCCTATCCCATTTGATGTCAAATAATCTTAGAGGCTTTGTAGACAAAGGTTCATTTTGTATAGTATGTCAGAGGCGTTGACGGTTCATATGTATTCATGTTTTATGAACGATAGTTTATTGATACAGTGTTGCTCACTTATAGTTATACATTACGAGTTGCGGCCATGTTGGCCCATGATAGTTACAAAAAAAAAAGTTGCAGAGCAGTTCACTCGGGCCAATGTGGCACCGGGTGCCAGCCATGCCTCCCAGGATTGGGGAGTGACAATGATAGCCCCCACAATAATAGCCCGGGAAACCGACATATCACAGTCATGCGTAGTAGGGTCTAACCGGCTGCACATAAATGTCTCTCACCCATTTGCCTCGAAGTTCAAAGTGTTCTTGTAAATCGGGACCTCAGGTGTCAACCAAGCTAGAGTAGTCCCCGGGAGAGCAATCACTGATGCAAGCCAAGGGCGGGGCAAGTCTTCTATAGTCACTTTTTCCAAATACAAGGACTCACCTTCATCATTGAACCCAGTATAGTCGTTCAAGGTCTTCTCATCAAATCTAATCTTCAGGTTCCGCACCTTGGTCACATAGGTGCCCTTTTTAATGTGGGCTACGTTGGCATAGAACTCTTTGACCAAGTGCTCATTGGCATCAGGTAGGTTGCTGGTGAAGAATTTCCACCCCACTCTCTCATTGAATTGCCTCTTGACATTAGGGTTGTGCGGTAGCAGATCCCGCTCAATGAAAACCCTCTCATGTGTGAGTGATCTCTGAGGCCACCATTCATGAAATTTGTGGTAGGCTTTTTCGCTCACAAACCTTTGTTGCCATACCTACGGGTTCCTTGTTCTCTCCAACCCTCTTGTCTGGGTGTCACCACCCCTCCCGTCGTTAGGGATCTCAGTATCCACATTAATGGGTTTTTGTCTAGGTGGAGAGGCTGGAGGCGATGCTGAAGACTCACTACTTTCCTCTGAGCCATCAGACAACTCAGAAGAAGCAGGGGAAGCTGGGGGTGTAGACTCGTCTCTCAGTTGGAATCTCCCTGGAAAGTTTGCTGGGATATGGGTTGGCACTGAATCTTCCTCCGAAACTTCCCCGGAGGGGACATATTCTATACCCTCAAAATGTGATGCAGCCCTTTCCGCAACTTTGATTGTTTTCCTCAACATCCCTATCGATTTCTGGACCGCTAGTGGTAGCTTGGTCCTTCATTGACCTCTTCTTCCCCTGCCTCGGGAAGATTCAGCCCTCCCTTTTTGTGCATCACCAGCACCTTTAGATCGGACCATTGTCTGCAGATAAAATAAGTGAAAGATCATTAGTCTTGGTGCTAAAAGAAACATCAGAGAAGAACAGATGAAAGTTGACAGTGTTCTTAAAGCAGTGATCTGCTGACAGCGGAAAAAGGAACACGGCCGCGGACTAGCTACCGCTGAGAGCAGAATATGGAGCGCTGCCGCGAAGGATTGGGATTCAGACTACCCAACCTTTGAAGTTGAACAACCGCTGATAGCAGATTTTTGGGCGCGGCCACGAAAATTGAACCGCTGAGAGTGGAAAAACAAACGCGACCGCGGACCCAATTTTACACTTCTCTAAACTTAAATTCCACGGACCGCAAAAAATAAAGCGCAGTCGCGTAAACAGGTGCGCTGATAGCGTAATTTCCACCACTGAGAGCGGAATTTAAACCATTTTTAGCACAAGATTTTACAAGAACGCTGACCGCGGAATTACATCCGCGGCCTCAGAATTACATCCGCGGTCGCGAAATTCAAAAATTAACTAGGCAACCTAGGGTTTTACTTTTTCTAGTCATTAACGGGTATAATAAACAACACTCACCCCTCCTAAGCATGCACAACAAGTATCTTCATAGATTTAAGCAACAACTAATTAAAAACTACATAACCCTAATTGAAATTAAAAGAAAAACGGAAGAAGTTAAACTAAAAGAAAAGAAAAGTATAAATTGAAAAACAATGCTGAATTGAAATTACCAGTAGTTGGATGTGTGTTATAAATGACATCTAAGAATTGTTATTCAGAGTAGGGCTCAGAGTGGAAGAAGATGAAGAGTAGCTCTTGCTTTTGAGAATCAAAATTGTAAAAAAGGTAAAAAGCCTATTGACCTTCTATTTATACTAATATACTAAACAGTACTGGGACCCACAAATTTTACCTTGGACGGCGGTGGAATTCCACCACGGTCCGTATTTTTACCTGTTCTGAAATGTTGCCAGTTCAACACTACCGCTGAGAGCGAAAAAGTGGGCGCGACCACGGAAGAGGTCCGCCAACAGCGAAAAAACCACCGTGGACGCGGTTCAAATGTCAGAGAGGTCTCATTTGGGACTTTTCAAGTCCGCGTCCGCTACCAAATTACACCCCCGCGAAAAGCTTCCGCTGACCGCAAAGTTTTGGGCACAGTCAGTGGTCCAATTATAGACTTAGCCAAATTTTTCCAGTATTGTCCTGCATTGTATCAAATATTCCTACACATATCTCACAACCAGTCAGTCCAAAACAAATCCTACACTAAGAAGAAAATCAAAAAGAAGAAAATGAAAAACACATGGGTTTCCTCCCAAGAAACGCCTGATTTAACGTCGCGCCACGATGCAGGTTACCATCAATCACTTGAGATGGATCATTGCCACCACGTGGTTGTCATCAAACTTGCCAAGATAGTGCTTCACTCGATGCCCATTAACTCGGAAGATTTCACCACCTTTGTTTTTCAAATCAAAAGGCACCAAATGGAGTTACGTGCACCACTTCAAAAGGGACACTCCATTTTGATTTGAGCTTTCTCTGGAACAATCGTAACCGAGAATTGAATAGAAGAACCAAATCACCCTCCTTGAATTCCTTGCTTCGGACATACTTGTCATGTAAGTACTTCATCTTGTCCTTATACAAGGACGAGCTGGAATAGGCATGAAACCTAAACTCATCAAGTTCATTGAGTTGCTCTACCTGGAGATTTGCTACAACATCCCACTCAAGATTTAACTTCTTCAGCGCCCACATGGCCTTATGCTCTAACTCAAACGAAAGATGGCACGCTTTCTCAATACCAACCGGTACAGAGACATAACTATTGGGGTCTTGTAAGCAGTCCTGTAAGCCCATAAAGTATCATCCAGTTTCTTTGACCAGTCGGTCCTATATGCATTGATAGTTTTTGACAATATGATCTTTATCTCCCTGTTAGAGACATCAACTTGCCCACTAGACTGGGGATGATAAAGGGTTGATACCTTGTGATTGAAACCATACTTGGAAAGTAAAGTATCGAAGGCCTTGTTGCAAAATGAGAACCCTCATCACTAAAATATTCTTCTTCAAGAAAGCCACTACACTCCGTCCCTTATTGTTTGGCAAAGACACAGTTTCAACCCACTTGAAAATATAATCAACAGCAACCAAAATGTACGTGTTACCACATGAACTCACAAAAGGTCCCATGAAGTCAATGCCCCACACGTCAAATATGTCCACCTCAAGAATAGGGTGAGAGGCATTTCATCCTTCTTGGAAATTCCACTAGCTCTCCGACACTCATCACATCTCTTCACCAGCTCACTAGCATCTCTACATAGAGTAGGCCAATAAAAACCACAACTGAATAACTTTAAAGCAGTTCTCGCCCCACATGATGAACACCGTAGGGCGAGAAATGGCAAGCCTCAAGAATACTCATTTTCTCCTCTTCCAGAACACATCTCTGGATCACACCATCATTACAAATCTTGAACAGGTAAGGCTCATCCCAGTAGTAATCCAAACTATCATGTTTAAGCTTCTTCCCTTGGTTAGAAGAGAACTCACAAGAGACAATACCGGTCACGAGAAAATTAGCAACATCTGCAAACCAAGGCATACTATTCAAAGATACAAAGAGGAGTTTCTCATCCAGGAATAAATCATTAATTTCGAGCCATCATAGGACCTCTCCTCCTCCTTCAAGCGGGACAAGTGATCCGCCACTTGGTTTTTACACCCTTTTCGATCAATAATTTCAAGGTCAAACTCTTGAAGCAATAGAACCCATATCATCAATCGAGCCTTAGAATCCTTCTTTGTCATCAAGTAGCGGAGTGCTGCATGGTTAGTATGAACTATCACCTTGGCACCCATGAGATAAGGCCTAAACTTCTCTATGGCGAAAACTATGGCTAGCAACTCTTTTTCCATCACCGTGTAGTTTACCTGGGCATCATTCATAGTTTTGCTTGCATAATATACCGGGTGAAACATCTTGTTCACTCTTTGACCCAAGACCGCTCCATCCACAACATAACTTGTGTCACACGTGAGCTCAAAAGGTAAGCTCCAATTAAGTGAAGTAATAATGGGAGTGGTTGTCAGTTTGTACTTGAGAAGTTCAAAAGCTTTCATGCATTCATCATTAAACATGAACTTTGCATCCTTTTCCAATAATGTGTACAAGGGATTCACTATCTTTGAAAAGTCCTTCATGAACCTTCGGTGAAAACCCGCATGCCCAAGAAAACTCCTAACCCCCTTGATGGAAGTAGGAGGAAACTTTGAAATCACTTCAATCTTCACCTTGTCCACCTCAATTCCATTCTTTGAGATCTTATGGCCGAGGACAATGCCCTTCTCGACCATAAAGTGGTATTTTTCTGAATTAAGCACTAGATTTGTCTCATCCCATCAGGCCAAAACCTTGTCAAAATTCTTCAAGCATTCTTAAAATGAGTCACCCACAACACTAAAATCATCCATGAACACTTCTAAGAAGTCATCCACCATGTACGTAAAGATATCCATCATACACTGCTGGAATGTAGCCGGTGCATTACACAAACCGAATGGCATCCATGAAAATGCAAAGGTCTCGTACGGGCATGTGAAGGTGGTTTTCTCTTGATCCTCCGATGCAATCAAAATCTGGTTGTAACCTGAGTACCCATCCAAAAAGCAGTAGTAGGCATGCACTGCAAGTCTATCCAACATTTGGTCCAAAAAAGGCAATGGAAAATAATCCTTGAATGTCACTTTATTCAGCTTCCGGTAGTCCATACACACCCTCAATCCAGTGACAGTCCTGGTAGGAATCAACTAATTTTGCTCATTAGTGACCACAGTCATACCACCCTTCTTCGGCACACATTGTACCGATGAAGTCCACAAACTATCTGAGATGGGATAGACAACCCCTACTTCTAGCTATTTGATCATCTTCTTTTTGACAAACTCTTGCATAGCCTCGTTCAACCTCCTTTGATGTTACACGGAGTGTTTGGCATCATCTTCAAGAATAATCTTGTGCATGTAGAAGGTGGGGCTGATTCCCCAAATATCAGCTAGAGTCCATCCAATTGCCTTCTTTCTTCCTTAGAGCACCTCCAGAGTGGCATCTACCTGTACGTTAGTAAGACACGAAGAAAGAATAACAGGTAAAGTTGAACTAGGGCCCAAGAATTCATACCTAAGGTACGAAGGCAAAGGCTTACTCCAATACAGGAGGTTCCTCAGGCTTTGTTGGCAAAGTCTTTCTGTTCTTAAGATCTAAGGAAAGCTTACGGGGCTCATAAGAGTAAGAATCCATTCTGTGCAAAGCATTGACATACTCAACCAAACTTTCATCAAACTTTCATCCTCAGTCGCATCAGTGTTCAATAATACAGATTCTAAAAGATCCTCCACATTGATCATGGCACTCATGTCATCAACTATTACATCCATTAAAAGATCCACAAATGAGCAAACTTCAGTACTATTCGGCTGACTCATTGATTTACACACATGAAAAATAGCTTTTTCATCACCCACCCGGAAGGTGAGCTCCCATGCTTCCACATCAACCAATGCCTTCTCAATTGCTAAGAAAGACCTTCTCAATATTATAGTCACCTCATAGTTGACTTCACAATCGAGAATCACAAAGTTCGCATGCAAAATAAACTTGTCAACACGGACAAGAACATCATCACTAATACTAAGCGGCCTCATTTTTGTTCTATCCGCCATTTGCAATATCATTGAAATAGCTCTTGGTTGACCAATACCCAAAGTTTTGAATACAGAGTAAGGCATCAAATTTATACTTGCTCCCAAATCACACAACGCCTTTGTAAAATTCGCACTCCCAATAGTACATGGAATGGTGAATACTCCGGGGTCTTCAAGCTTTGGAGCCACCGAGTGCACAATTGCACTCACTTGATGAGTCATTTTGATGGTCTCACAATCCATAGATCTCTTTTTAGTCACCAAGTATTTCATAAATTTGGCGTATCCCGACATTTGCTCAAGAGCTTCCACTAAAGGAACATTGATCGACAAGCTTTTTCTTTATCTCAATAAACTTCTTAAATTGGTTTTCATTCTTATGCTTTGCAAGTCTTTGAGGGTAAGGTGAAGGAGGCCTTGCAGGGGAGCCTTAGCCTTGGGCACTACCATTTCTGGCATGTCTATCACGTGTTCCTTAGATAGGTTCACATTATTTTGAGTCTCCACCTTATTATCATGAATATCAATTCTTACTTCAGCATTCAAATTCTCTTCATTCACTTGCTCATCAACTATTGGAACATCATCATCTTGCACTTCAACCGCATCACCCACAATTTATTTTTACTTGGAGGTACTTGCTTCATCACCTCTACCGCTTCTTGTGATCACTGTCATTACATGCCCGGTATTATTCCCACCCTTCGAGTTTACAACTGTATCACAAGGTAGAGCTCCCTTAGGGCGAGTGTTCAAAGATTACGAAATCTGACCAAGTTGAACCTCCAAGTTTCGAATATAAGTATTATGGGATGCGAACTGAGCATCGGAGTCGGTGTTCTTTTTCATCATTTTCTCAAACATCATCTCAATCCTTCCTATCTTATTGTTTGATGAGCTAGAACCTTGGGACAGAAATGGAGGCGGGTTGTTTGGTTGTTGATACATCGGAGGCCTTTGAAAGCCCAGTCTCCGATTCCCTTGGTTGCCATTATTCCAACCCCATGATTATTGTTTCCTCCCCAATTGCTATTCTTGCCACCCAGTTGCCCTGGTTGTTCTGGTTACCCCAATTTTGATTGTTGTTCCCCTAGTTTTTATTTCCTTGTTGGTTTTGATTCCCCCAATTTCCTTGGGATCTCCACTGTTGTTGTTGGTTTGGAGCATTGCCCCATTGTCCTTGGTAATTGTTCACATACTGTACTTCTTCACTTTGATCATCATACCCATAATCTTTATTGAAACCACTACTACCTGCTTATATTGATCCGGATTTCCTTGACTTTGTTGACCTCTTTGTCGCCTTTTGTTGTCCAACATGTTTACCCCTTCCATAGCATTTACTTGTCTTGGTGCTTGAACTTGCTGCAATTGAGCTTTTACCAACTGGTTCATTATTGTAGTCAACTCTGCTATTGCTTGGCTATGGTCATAGAGCTCTTTGTGCAGGTGAATGACTGTGGGATCACCTTGTGGCACATTAGCTTGGCTTTACCGTGCCGAGGAAGTATCTTCCATCTCATCCAATATCTCACATGCCTCAGCATAAGGTGTGTCATAAAGTTTCCCCCTGATAGATGGTTCACTACACATTGATTGGTTGTGTTAATGCCACGGTAGAATGTTTGTTCGATCATTGCTTCGGTCATGTCTTTGTTTGGACATTCTTTCACCATCGTTTGATACCTTTCCAAGATCTCATGAAATGGTTCATTAGGTTCCTATTTGAAGGCCATGATCTCATCTCTCAATGTTGCCATATGCCCCGGCGAGAAAAACTTAGCCATAAACTTGTCGTCCAACTCATCACACGTAGTGATGGAATGGTGGGAAGCCTTTCCGGCTAGTCCAAAGCTTTCCCTCTAAGTGAAAAGGGAACAATCTCAATCTCAATACATCCTACAACACATTAGTCTATTTTTTTCCCAGTAGGTATCCACAAAGCCCTTGAGATGTTTATATGCATTCTGATGGGGAGCGCCTATGAAGTACCCTCGTTGCTCCAATAAAGTCAACATAACATTTGTAATCTAGAAATTTCCTGCCAGGATCCGTGGTGGGACAATTGCACTTGTGTAGATTTCATTTGGAAACACCCAAGGAGCCACTCAAGGAGGAACTGGGGAAGGATCTGAAATGTTATCATTGGCATGTCGGCCTCTTCTTTGAGATTGAGGTACTAGAGGGACCTCATCTTTTTAGCATTATTATCTACCTCCTCCCCCGGAACATTTCCAATAGGATCATTGTTTTCCATGTTGTACCTGAATCGATTAACTCACACAAGTTAGTAAAATAGAAGGAAAGAAAAACAAGACACAAAACTAGTCAGATAGATAGTCGAAACCATTTAGCTCCCTGGAAACGGCGCCAAAAAGTGATCGACTCCAACCCTATACCACTATAAAATGGCAAAGAGTGGTCGATGTAGCTTTTACCCGAAAGGTCGGGATCAATATCCACAAGGAGCTAATATTGATTGAGAATTAGGTTTCTATACAATCTAGCTATGCGTGTTGTTCTTAATTGCACTTCTAACCATGCTTTGTGTTGTTTCTATTCTACTTTTATGCTAATGAATGATGAAAGTAATCTAAGTATAATATTTTTGTAAGGGTTTTCTCAATTAATAAAAGGCACTAGGGAAGCGACTTACATCTAGACGAGTATCTAATGGGGTCTAAAAGTTAGGAAAAACTTGTTATAATTAGGATCATGCCATAACCATTGCACACAATTACTCACTCTATACCTCTCGGTAGTTCGAGTGAATTTGCCTTAATTGGCTTTCTCAAGCCCAATTGGGTGTTCAAACAATGCAAGCAAAATTGGCTCAAGTCAGGTATTCTATCTCTAGGTTTAACCCTTTAATTGTGGCTATCAATATCTTGAATGCACCCTAATTCCTTGTTAGCCTGAATTTCCTAGACTTAGTCTCTCTTTCTCAAGAAGAATTTAAGTCATATAGGCACGAATCAATGTTTGCAACCACCAATTCAACAATTAAAGCATGATTCAAGCTAAATATCATTAACCCATAAATAATTAAGCCTAAAATTGAAGACCCATTAAATACCCACAGTAGGGTTGGGTCACAACCCTAGCTAATGGGTTTAACTACTCATAATCAAGGTAGAAATCAAAGATGGAGATGAAATATAACCCATAAAAAGTATTACAAGAGTAAAATCTAAGATTAATGGTCAAAGCTACTCTAAAATTACTCAAAATAACTAAGTACGGCTGTTCACATGTTCCTCCAAACAAAAGTTGACCTAAAAATGTGAAAAAGAACTACTTATACACAGCTGAAATTTTCGAACAAAAATACCCCTACGAAGGTTCCGCTGACGGCGTAATAATGGGCGCCTCAGCGCTTGAACTTTCGCGGCCGTGCAAAAGCAAGTGCAGACCTCGGTTCTTCTCTTTTGGACTAGGTCTACACTTGATTTTACTGGGAGCATAAAAGCAATCGCCTCAGCGTTGTCTTCAACCGCAGCCACGTAATATGTTCGCAGACCACGCTCTTCATTTGAGCTCAAATTTCCAGTCCTCTGATTCTCAATTTCACCCTCAGCGCTATTTGGACCGTGGCCGCGACAAGTATTTTTCTACCGCGCTATTTCACCGCGGCCAGCGGTGTCTGTTGTGCCCAAACTTGCCTTCTGTGAACCTCAAATCCGTTGAGAGCATAATTATGGTCGCCTCAGCGGTGGACCTTCCGCGGGCGCACTATTTCATCGATGTCAGTGCTTTTAGCTTAGCTTTGAACTTGTGCAGGTTTAACTCCTTTATGAGCTGGTTATGACTTTCTTGCTTCATATTGACCAAACCTTGGAATCAAGCACAATAAGTCAATTTTCGGGAATACTTTTACACATTTTTAATCTAAAACCTAAGCAAAAGAGAGTATAAAATAGGCTAGAACCCCTAATTATCATGGGGAATGATCTCCTCCATAGTAGGAAAGCTTTCATCCTCCACCACCGCTGATTCTTCGCCACCAGAAGGCATGGCCACCGATAATGGAGTAGGGTCAGAAATTATCTCAGCATTGGGAGCCACGGTAGCCATTTTTCGATGATGTGTATATGAGGGGACAGAAAAAGAAGAAAGGGTGGCAATGACAGCTGTTGTAGGAAGCAAGAACACAAGAAGGGGAAAAGAAAGCAAGTGCAAGGCTGAAAAACTAAAAGAATGCAAAAGTTTCTTTGAGAAGTTTTTCCCTCTATATTTATAGACATCAAAGGCATTCTAATCGATGCAAGCAACCGCCAGTGATCAGAAAATCGAAATGACAGGAACTCGAAGAACGAGGCAATGCATAAAAGATATGCAATGATGATGCATGTGTTATGACATCACCCTGCACCAGCCTCGTGACCAACGACTCTCAGAATGACACATCATCACTTCGGTTGCGAACACCATTACTCGATCACCATGCTAAAAAACCTTTCCTAAGTTGCCAACTGATAAAGTCTGCTCTTCGAGGCCAACCAGAAGGCGACCTCGACAGGCGGAGGGACTAACTGTATGGGGCAAAATCGAACTTAGGAAATCAGGCGTGGGAAGGTCGTTATGTGAGAAGATGTTGTTTCGAGTTGGGTAGCAACGTCGAGGTCGACTGAAGCCCAATAACGAGCAGTCACTAAGTAAGCCATTGAAGTTGAGGTCAAATAGCGAGGAGTAGGAATAACGGCTAGTGTAGTCTTGGGACTAGATATGAAAATATCCAAGAGAATATTCCTTTTATTGTACTTTTTTAAGGTTTAGAGAACATCACATATAAAGAGCAAAAGAGAGAGAGAAGGGGGGAACGTGATATTGATTCTGAGAGAACTATTGTAAGAAGTTAACTTTTTAGAGAAAATATAAAGTTCACCTTTCCATAGTGATTGATTTTATGGATTATTCTTTCCTTCCACTCACATGGTCCAAGAAAGCATTGTTCATATTCTTGTTTACTGCCATATTTCGTTGTCAGAAGGAAGAATCTTCCACATCATTTGATATTTAGGTAAATTATTCTTCCTATTTACATTTATTTTCATTTCCCATATTTATTGCTCATAATTCATTCGTCATTACTCTCTAGAGTGCACATTTAATGACTGAATACACAATCTGAGCACTAGGTAAACGGTATCATTTAAACTCTAAGCTAGATCTAAGAATTATTATGCTTGAATAGGATTCGCCTTTCAACTTAGTTATCTTTTAATTAGGTTAACAAAGAGTATTATACTTTTTGGTCAAACAACACCCTTTAGAAGAAGAAAAACCCAACACTTTTGAGATAGTGCGAGGGGAATCACAAGAGAAACTGCTTTAACTCTTTAATATAAACAGATTGTTCCTGCAACTATCATTAAATCAGGAGCTAGGTAAATTTACTAGACCATTAGGATAATCATCTGGTAGTCTAAACCAGATGGCTGAACCCATTTTTTGCACACAAGTGAAATTCTATTTGTTTTTAATAATGTTTCTAATTTGTTGGGTTTTATTAATTAACATAAAAGGTATGTGAATGGAAAATGATGTGAAAAGAAATGGAGAAAAACGAAATTTTGAATTAGTCCCTTTTACTACAAAGGAACTTTTTCCCTCATTAGATAGGAAGAGGAAAAATTCTTGTGTTTATTTATAGAAGCACTTATTCTAGATCATAAAGAGTTGAGAGGAGAGCAGGCCTCGCGTCGTCGCTCGCTCGGCTTCGGCTTCGGCTTCGGATTTGGAGAAACAAAATGTTAACTCTGCAATCGTGTCTCGGACCCAACCAAACTTACAAAATCCAAACACCCATTCGATAACGAGTCCAACCATACAAGAATTACTCAAATTCGACTTTAAATTGCCTTTCAAATCTCATAAGGTTCACAATTTTTCCCCAAATTTTCCAACTCAAATCACTAATTACATGAAAAAAAATAATGATGGATTAATCTAATATAGCCACAAGTTAGAATCACTTACCCAGATGATTTTTATGAAAATCTCTCAAAAAATCACCACAAGCCGAGCTCTCTAGGTCTTTTTTGGACCAAATTTATTTTCCATTTTCGTCATTTACTATTGAGTTAATACCCTAAACCCCGCGTAAACTATACAACTTTTGTTAGTTGCCTAACTAAACTATCGCATGTCCTCGAAAACCCCCTGGGACGGAAACCAAGAATATCAATAAGAACTTTAACAATTAAAAAAGAAAATCTAGAATTATACAAAAAGAAAGAGAAATGGTTATGCTTTAATGGAGGAACTTATAAAGAGGAAGAAATGAAGGAATAGCCGTTAGAAATATGAAAAAATAAAAGGAAAATGTTGATTAGAGATTTTTACCGTTAGAGCTGATTAGGTGGCCATTTTCTCACGGGCCAAAGACTATTTGAGATCACTTCTTACGCCATGTGGCAGCCCGTGGGGTTTTTAAATTCACTTAGCCTAGTTTTTAGGGGGGTAATTCAAATCTGAGATAGTTTGGAAAGGAAACTAATAATTCTCGACAAGTTTGGGGGTATTTACCATTTTGCCTTATATTTCACCTTCCTTCCTCATTTTTTACCTTTCTTCTCCATTTCTTCATTTGAATCTATGTGAAATTCCCTCTCTCTTATTATTTCTAAGTTTATTTCTTCTCTTTCTCGTTTTATCCATCATTCATTTCTTACCTAAATTTATTTAGAAGAAGAAACACCTTTTTCAAGAAATTAGGGAATAAAGAAAAAGGACCTGTATGTAGCTATCTTCTTTAATAATTTAGGTATCTCCTTTAAAAAAATCTTCAGAATTTAGGTCTGTCAAAACCCTAATCTTCTATACCAATTTAGGAGCAGAAATCCTAGTTTTAATCCCGATTTTCGAACATAAGCAAAAATGGACAAAGCAATCGAGGTTAGAACTAAGATTAATGGAGAAAATCGCTACGGAGAGATTAGTGTAGCCATTCTCCGATGATAGCAAAGTCATCGATGAGAGCAAAGAGGAAATGAGTTTTTTTACAATTGACCCACTAGTTTTAGCCTTAGCCTCCTTTTTTATTTTTACCATATAATTTTTGACAATGATATAATAAAGAGTATTATAATCTTAATTACGTCTATTTTTAGATTAAACTAAACAAATATCCAATTGTCACATGGCAGATTTAAAAATAATTTGGAGAGTGTATTATATGCACCAGTAAGAGATCGACGAGGGGGTTTTATTATGAAGGGGGATATAGTTTAGAGGGTTTTCGGGGACAGGCGATAGTTTAGGTAGGCAACTGTCAAAGGTTGTATAGTTTAGGCGGGTTTTAGGTATTAACTCTTTAATATTTCCTTTCCTAATATTTTTGCACGGAAAAGTATTAAATTCGCGGCATGTCAAATAGATACCTCTCCAAACGAACAGGCACCTTTGCACGTGTTGAGACTCAACCTTGTTGGCTATAAATAGAGAGGCTCAGCCTCATTTTACTACCACCGAATCTAAAAAATCTCTCTCCTCTATCTTCTGCATTCTGCATTGCTTCTCAAAGTAAAAACATAAGCATTTTGTATGATTTGCTCCGCCATTTGAGTTCGCCGACTGTGATTTGAAGTGCCGCTATCACAGAATAGTTATTCCGTTCCGAAACCTTGAACAACTATAAAAGGATTAAATTCCTTAAGGATACGCAAGAATCTTGTGGGCTTAAACTCACATCTTCTGTTTTTCTGATTTTGAATATAGAATACTAACATAATTAATTAAGGAGTGATGATTGGTTTTAAAATAAAAGGTAAACGTAAAGCGGACAAACCAAAGAAAATAATAAGGAAACTCAACAAAGCACTTTCAGCATATAATACTGCATTCATAAGTCAATAGAGCAATATCAAAGTTTACGGTCACTCAGCCACCACGCCATATCCGTATACGCAGAGCTGGGATTCAAAATGTATGATTCAGTATTCTAATTCTTTTAGGTTGTTAGATTCTAAATTCAATATTTTTAAGACAAATATAAGGTTTGAACAAAAGTTAGCACCCATATTTTGTTGGTGATGATACAAAAATTAGCAAAGATGAAGGTTTATCAATGGAGTTTTAACAGAGAAGGTTTATCGATGGAGTTTTTCCTTTAACAGAGATTCTCGATGCTTCCTATGTTTGTGTCTGAAAGAGAGTATTTACAGTGTTTTGAACCTAATGGACCATCAGTTTTTTGTGCCTGAACATCTTCCACTTCGTTGGGTTTCTTAACAGCTTGGGCCCAAGTCAAAACAACACTCTTTGGGCCTATTAAAAGGAAACAGAAATCAGAATATCAATTATAAATATCTGTACATACAAATTAATTTTATTCTTTGATTTATCCTTAGTTTGTTACAATACAGCTAATAGAAAATGTACAGCTGGCTAGTTAGTTAGACAATAGATTCCTTCTTCAGTGTATTTATACATTAGGATGTACAGACGTTTTTAATCATCAGATATACAGAAAATATTCCCAACTTCTTCTTCAATTCTATCATGGTATCAGAGCAGGCTTGAAATCCCTGCAATCCAATCTTTTCCTTCAGATCTTTTTTCTCCTTCTTTTCTAAAAATGGCTACTGAATCCCAGACCAGTCCTTCAGTTGTCTCTTCCACTCCTGTTGGAGCTGGATCACTTCCAGTAGGCTCCATGGCTAATGGTGTTGTTGATTCAACACACCCTTATTATCTTCACCCTTCAGATTACCCAGGGATGAACCTGGTATCTTCAGCATTTGATGGCAGAAGCTATGGTGGCTGGAGAAGAGCTGTAGTCATAGCTTTATCAGTAAAGAACAAGCTAGGGTTCATTGATGGATCCCTAACTGTACCAGCTGCAAACTCAGGTCTTCAACAGGCCTGGGCAAGACAAAATGACATGGTACTTTCATGGCTCCTTAACTCCCTTTCAAAGGAAATAGCAGAGAGTGTGCTATATTCCCAGAGTGCCAAAGATCTTTGGAGTGACCTGGAAGACAGGTTTGGTCAAACAAATGGAGCTAAGATTTTTCAACTACAGAAAGAACTAAGTGCTGTGGTGCAGGGGAGTTCAAGTGTCTCTACTTATTTCACCAAAATGAAGAGCTTATGGGATGAGCTAGATGCTCTCAACACATTCTCTGCGTGTGTGTGTGAGTGTGGGTGTGGAGCAAAAGCAAAGAACCAAAAGGCCCATCAAGATGAAAGACTATTACAATTTCTCATGGGATTGAATGAGACATTCATAGGAGTGAGGAGCAACATACTGCTGTCCTCTCCACTCCCTTCTATTGGACAGGCATATGCATTGGTGATGCAAGATGAGAAACAAAGGGAAATTCAAGCTAGTCCAGTTTACCCAGAAGATTTTGCCTCCTTCATTGCTTTTAACCAAGCAGGGGGTAAGAAGTACAATGAACAAATAGGCAATAAATGAGTTTTTGATGCAAAGAGAAACTCAGTGATATGTGCTTATTGTAAGAAACCAGGACACACCATTGAAAAATATTATAGGATTCATGGTTTTCCTACAGATTTTAAATTTACAAAACAAAGGAAATTTCAAGGAAATGTGCAGACAAATGTTGCATTCAATCCAGGAGGAGAAGCAGAACAGGGAACACATAATGCTGGGATTCAGACACTTACACAGGAGAATGTAACACAACTTCTGCAACTTCTTCATCAGGCAAACATGGGACAACAAACAACCTCCACTTCTGATGTTTCTGCTAACCTTAGTTGTGCTGGTATAGCCAATTTTTTTAATTCACATGCCTGTTTCATTCAAATTGATAATGAGTCATGGATATTAGACAGTGGAGCAACTGAGCATATGACTTTCAACAAATATTTTTTCACAGAACTCAAAGCTTTACCTAAACCCCTCATGGTTAAACTTCCTAATTCATATAGAGTTAGAGTTACACATGCAGGTTCAGTGTCAATTTTACCTAATGTGGTACTACATAATGTCTTGTATGTGCCCTCTTTCAGGTTCAATCTGTTATCTGTACACAAGTTGTGCAGACAACTTCATAAGTTCATTCTTTTCACCCCTTTTTCTTGTTTTCTGCTGCAGGGCCCTTCACTGAAGAGCCCTCTGGAGATTGGTAAAGAAAAGGGAGGTCTCTACATCCTCAAGTCAAGAGTTTCAGCTGCTGCTTCTAGGAGTTTACCTAAGTCTAGACATACTTTTGTATCTAGACAGAAATCTAGTTCTGTTTCCCCTTTAAATTCTTGTTTTAGTTTTTTTGATTCCAATATAAAGGAAAAGTTATGGCATTATAGGTTAGGCCATATACCTTTAAGCAATATGAGAAATGTTGATTCAGTTTCAAAGTCTTCCTGTTCCAAATTTTCTACTCCATGTGTTATTTGTCCTATGGCAAGGCAATCTAAACTCCCTTTCCCTTCAAGCTCTATTTCAACAACATCAATATTTGAGTTGATTCATATAGATACCTGGGGTCCCTACAATACCCCCACATATGATGGTTACAAGTACTTCCTCACTATTGTTGATGATTTTAGCAGAGGTACCTGGACTTATTTGTTAAGCACTAAATCTAATGCATTCACAGTTTTGAAATCCTTCTTAAACATGGTAGAAAGGCAGTTTCAAACCAAAGTCAAAATTATAAGGTCAGACAATGCTTTTGAATTGGGTAGTGGGCACCTTCAATCAGATTACTTCCATTCACAAGGGATTATACATCAAACTTCATGTGTCTATACTCCACAACAAAATGGAGTTGTGGAAAGAAAGCATAGACATTTACTAGAAACATCAAGAGCTTTACTATATCAATCACATCTGCCTATCACATATTGGGGAGACTGTTTATTAACAGCCACTTACTTAATTAACAGGTTCCCTTCTAAGATATTACATTTCAAAAGCCCTTATGAAGTTCTGTTCAAAACCAAGCCCAATTATACAAACCTTAAATGCTTTGGTTGCTTATGTTATGTCTCTACCATATCACACAACAGACCAAAGTTTGAGCCAAGGGCTCTACCTTGTGTTTTCCTAGGATATCCACATGGGAAGAAGGGATATAAGGTGCTCAATCTACAAACTCTTAAGACTTTAGTCTCTAGAGATGTCATTTTTCATGAAGAGTTTTTTCCTTTTGCCTCTATCAACACTGGTTCTTCCTCTAATCCTTCTCTACCTCTTCCTAAAATTAACAATTTCACTCATTTCTCTGATTTTTTACCCAACACTTCCTCCACTCCTGTTGTTCCCTCTAAACCAACATCTACTGCCCCTTCCTCTACACCAATATCTACTGCCCCTTCCTCTACTAGGTCTCCTATTCATGCATCTCCTCCACACACTCCTTTGTCTACTAATTCTTCTCCTGTTCCCAATCCCCACCCACAGTCCACTACTGTTTCAGTACCTCTGATGGAAGCCCTCATCAGGAAATCCACTAGACCTCATGTCACACCTTCTTATCTAAAGGACTATGTTTGTAATGCTATTCACCTCACAGATGTGTCTAATTCATGTTTCCTAGTTCTAGTCACTCCTACTTGTGTCTCTTTTGCTGGCTTAACTTCTTCTAACCAATATCTGCTTACCTCTTTGTCTAATATCCAAGAACCTATCAGTTATGCACAGGCTGCATATCACCCTGAATGGCAGGAAGCAATGGCCAAAGAAATTGAAGCTCTTGAGTTCAACAAAACCTGGGATGTGGTAGAATTACCCCAAGGTTGCAAGGCATTGCCATGTAAATGGGTATATAAGGTGAAGCATCATTCAGATGGGAGCATAGAAAGACTAAAAGCTAGATTAGTCATTAGGGGTGACATCCAGAGAGAAGGGATAGATTTCACTGAAACATTTTCCCCGGTTGTTAAAATGACTACTATCAGGTGTATTTTGGCTACAGCAGTGAAGCGAGGTTGGGGACTTTACCAATTAGATGTTGACAATGCATTTTTACATGGAGATTTGACTGAGGATGTCTATATGAAGTTTCC
>MU703221.1:135960-168819 GCA_026770625.1 Nicotiana glauca
GGGAGTTCAAGTGTCTCTACTTATTTCACCAAAATGAAGAGCTTATGGGATGAGCTAGATGCTCTCAACACATTCTCTGCGTGTGTGTGTGAGTGTGGGTATGGAGCAAAAGCAAAGAACCAAAAGGCCCATCAAGATGAAAGACTATTACAATTTCTCATGGGATTGAATGAGACATTCATAGGAGTGAGGAGCAACATACTGATGTCCTCTCCACTCCCTTCTATTGGACAGGCATATGCATTGGTGATGCAAGATGAGAAATAAAGGGAAATTCAAGCTAGTCCAGTTTACCCAGGAGATTCTGCCTCCTTCATTGCTTTTAACCAAGCAGGGGGTAAGAAGTACAATGAACAAAGAGGCAATAAAGGAGTTTTTGATGCAAAGAGAAACTCAGTGATATGTGCTTATTGTAAGAAACCAGGACACACCATTGAAAAATGTTATAGGATTCATGGTTTTCCTACAGATTTTAAATTTACAAAACAAAGGATATTTCAAGGAAATGTGCAGGCAAATGTTGCATTCAATCCAGGAGGAGAAGCAGAACAGGGAACACAAAATGCTGGGATTCAGACACTTACACAGGAGAATGTAACACAACTTCTGCAACTTCTTCATCAGGCAAACATGGGACAACAAACAACCTCCACTTCTGATGTTTCTGATAACCTTAGTTGTGCTGGTATAGCCAATTTTTTTAATTCACATGCCTGTTTCATTCAAATTGATAATGAGTCATGGATATTAGACAGTGGAGCAACTGAGCATATGACTTTCAACAAATATTTTTTCACAGAACTCAAAGCTTTACCTAAACCCCTCATGGTTAAACTTCCTAATTCATATAGAGTTAGAGTTACACATGCAGGTTCAGTGTCAATTTTACCTAATGTGGTACTACATAATGTCTTGTATGTGCCCTCTTTCAGGTTCAATCTGTTATCTGTACACAAGTTGTGCAGACAACTTCATAAGTTCATTCTTTTCACCCCTTTTTCTTGTTTTCTGCTGCAGGGCCCTTCACTGAAGAGCCCTCTGGAGATTGGTAAAGAAAAGGGAGGTCTCTACATCCTCAAGTCAAGAGTTTCAGCTGCTGCTTCTAGGAGTTTACCTAAGTCTAGACATACTTTTGTATCTAGACAGAAATCTAGTTCTGTTTCCCCTTTAAATTCTTGTTTTAGTTTTTTTGATTCCAATATAAAGGAAAAGTTATGGCATTATAGGTTAGGCCATATACCTTTAAGCAATATGAGAAATGTTGATTCAGTTTCAAAGTCTTCCTGTTCCAAATTTTCTACTCCATGTGTTATTTGTCCTATGGCAAGGCAATCTAAACTCCCTTTCCCTTCAAGCTCTATTTCAACAACATCAATATTTGAGTTGATTCATATAGATACCTGGGGTCCCTACAATACCCCCACATATGATGGTTACAAGTACTTCCTCACTATTGTTGATGATTTTAGCAGAGGTACCTGGACTTATTTGTTAAGCACTAAATCTAATGCATTCACAGTTTTGAAATCCTTCTTAAACATGGTAGAAAGGCAGTTTCAAACCAAAGTCAAAATTATAAGGTCAGACAATGCTTTTGAATTGGGTAGTGGGCACCTTCAATCAGATTACTTCCATTCACAAGGGATTATACATCAAACTTCATGTGTCTATACTCCACAACAAAATGGAGTTGTGGAAAGAAAGCATAGACATTTACTAGAAACATCAAGAGCTTTACTATATCAATCACATCTGCCTATCACATATTGGGGAGACTGTTTATTAACAGCCACTTACTTAATTAACAGGTTCCCTTCTAAGATATTACATTTCAAAAGCCCTTATGAAGTTCTGTTCAAAACCAAGCCCAATTATACAAACCTTAAATGCTTTGGTTGCTTATGTTATGTCTCTACCATATCACACAACAGACCAAAGTTTGAGCCAAGGGCTCTACCTTGTGTTTTCCTAGGATATCCACATGGGAAGAAGGGATATAAGGTGCTCAATCTACAAACTCTTAAGACTTTAGTCTCTAGAGATGTCATTTTTCATGAAGAGTTTTTTCCTTTTGCCTCTATCAACACTGGTTCTTCCTCTAATCCTTCTCTACCTCTTCCTAAAATTAACAATTTCACTCATTTCTCTGATTTTTTACCCAACACTTCCTCCACTCCTGTTGTTCCCTCTAAACCAACATCTACTGCCCCTTCCTCTACACCAATATCTACTGCCCCTTCCTCTACTAGGTCTCCTATTCATGCATCTCCTCCACACACTCCTTTGTCTACTAATTCTTCTCCTGTTCCCAATCCCCACCCACAGTCCACTACTGTTTCAGTACCTCTGATGGAAGCCCTCATCAGGAAATCCACTAGACCTCATGTCACACCTTCTTACCTAAAGGACTATGTTTGTAATGCTATTCACCTCACAGATGTGTCTAATTCATGCTTCCTAGTTCCAGTCACTCCTACTTGTGTCTCTTTTGCTGGCTTAACTTCTTCTAACCAACATCTGCTTACCTCTTTGTCTAATATCCAAGAACCTGTCAGTTATGCACAGGCTGCACATCACCCTAAATGGCAGGAAGCAATGGCCAAAGAAATTGAAGCTCTTGAGTTCAACAAAACCTGGGATGTGGTAGAATTACCCCAAGGTTGCAAGGCATTGCCATGTAAATAGGTATATAAGGTGAAGCATCATTCAGATGGGAGCATAGAAAGACTAAAAGCTAAATTGGTCATTAGGGGTGACATCCAGAGAGAAGGGATAGATTTCACTGAAACATTTTCCCCGGTTGTTAAAATGACTACTATCAGGTGTATTTTGGCTACAGCAGTGAAGCGAGGTTGGGGACTTTACCAATTAGATGTTGACAATGCATTTTTACATGGAGATTTGACTGAGGATGTCTATATGAAGTTTCCCACTGGGGTTAGTCCTCCTACTCCTAATCATGTTTGCAAATTGAAGAAGTCTCTTTATGGACTTCGCCAGGCATCAAGGCAATGGTATGCCAAGCTCACTGCTGCCCTCAATTTCAAAGGCTTCACTCACTCTCTAAATGATTATTCCCTGTTTTTTAAGAAGACAGACTCTTCTATTTCTATAGTTGCAGTCTATGTGGATGACATTTTGCTAACAGGTAATGATGATGCTGAATTAACTATGTTAAAAGAGTTTCTTCATCAAGAATTCAGAATTAAAGATTTAGGTACCTTACATTTCTTCCTTGGTATGGAGGTCATCAGAGAAGCTCAGGGATTGATTCTTTCTCAATGGAAATTCACCTTGGACCTTTTGCAGGAGTTTGACTCATCTCACTTGTCTCCTGTTTCCTGTCCCTTAGATCCCACAGTCAAGCTCCTTGCTAACACAGGAGATCCCCTTCCTGATTCAACTCTATATCGCCATCTCCTGGGCAAACTAAATTATCTAACCCATACACGACCCGACCTTTCCTTCACTGTTCAGCACCTAAGCTAGTACATGCAAGACCCTCGCCAACCACATCTTCAAGCTGCCCTTCGTGTGCTTCGCTATCTATTGAAAGATCCAGGTCTTAGCCTTTTTATGTCTTCTTCTTCTTCCTTCAAATTAATGGCTTTTTGTGATTCTGACTGGGGGACTTGCCCTGATTCACGTAAATCTGTCAGCGGCTTCTACATCTCCCTTGGCTCTTCTCCGGTTTCATGGAAGTCCAAGAAACAGACCTCCATTTCTCTTAGCTCCGCTGAAGCGGAATATAGATCCATGAGGCGTGTTGTGGCTGAACTAACCTAGTTAGTTCGTCTTTTCGAGGATCTTTCTGTCCCTATTTCTCTTCCAGTTCCGCTTCATTCCGATAGCCAAGCCGAGATACACATCGCCAAAAATCCCGTCTTCCATGAACGGACGAAACATGTCGAACTCGACTGTCATTTCGTGAGACAACAGTTTCTTGCTGGCCTGATTTCACTATCTTATGTTCGATCCTCCTCCCAAATCGCCGATCTCTTTACTAAATCCCTCACAGGACCTACCCATCACAATTTGTTAGGCAAGTTGGGGATTCTTTCCTCCCCCTCCAACTTTGAGGGGGGTGTTGGTGATGATACAAAAATTAGCAAAGATGAAGGTTTATCAATGGAGTTTTAACAGAGAAGGTTTATCGATAGAGTTTTTCCTTTAACAGAGATTCTCGATGCTTCCTATGTTTGTGTCTGAAAGAGAGTATTTACAGTGTTTTGAACCTAATGGACCATCAGTTTTTTGGGCCTGAACATCTTCCACTTCGTTGGGTTTCTTAACAGCTTGGGCCCAAGTCAAAACAACACTCTTTGGGCCTATTAAAAGGAAACAGAAATCAGAATATCAATTATAAATATCTGTACATACAAATTAATTTTATTCTTTGATTTATCCTTAGTTTGTTACAATACAGCTAATAGAAAATGTACAGCTGGCTAGTTAGTTAGACAATAGATTCCTTCTTCAGTGTATTTATACATTAGGATGTACAGACATTTTTAATCATCAGATATACAGAAAATATTCTCAACTTCTTCTTCAATAGTGTCATATTCCAAAGGCTAGCTCCGCCTCTAATAGTTGCCGCTTCCACCACCACAACCAGCACCACTAAAATACGCACGATTTTGCTACCAGTACTTCCGCAATCAGAAACATGAGTACTAGTGGGCTTTAGCTTGATTTTATTTTTCTTCTTAGATGGAGTCAAGTCTTTTTCAGGATGATCACCACATGCATATACCACTATTGACACTACTAAAACTGAGAAAACGATAAGGCAGAGCAAGAGCAGGCCTTTAGTGTAAGCTTCACTACAGCTATCATCATCACCATCCAAAGAAGAAACCAAGAACATAGCCTATTCTTTACTACTCTATTATATCTGTTCATTGAGGACACAATTTCCTACCTAGAGTACCAGAATTATAACGCTTGGTTAGGATCATGTCACATAATTTGAGGAAGAAAAAGAAAACATTGTTTGCTTATCAATCACTTTGCAAATAAAAGTAATAACAAAAATTCATAGTCTTTATAATTTCTGAGAGTTTTCATTGAGCCTGAATTCATTGTTCTGGAGTCTGGACTATTTTTGTTGTGATTCCTAACCATTCTAGCCTTCCTAAAATGAAAGGTCTCAGCAATTCAGTGAGCTTAGACGGAAAACACGAATATTAATATATGAAATTAAATAATTTCAATATCAACCGGAAATAAGGCGCTCCGGCCAAGGCAAAGTACGAAGATTAATAAAAGTAAGTTTTGGTGGACTGACTCACGGTTTCCCTCGGAAAATAAATGTTATAAAACGGACGAAATCCTCGTTCTTTCTCTTTTTTCTTCGGTCATTTCTCTCTTCCTCAACTTTCACCTCCACCGGCAGCCTCCTCCTTTCACCGGCGTCCTACTTCACTCAGGTAAGATTTTCCCTGTCCAGATTTGTATTCAGCAGTTTTTTTTCTTCGATTTTTTTTATATCTGGTTTTTATTTGTTTATATAGATGTTTAGTTTTTAGATTTAGTTTATATGTGGTAATGCCCTTTACAGTTTTGAATTTAAGAAAATAACTTTTTTAGTCTCTTATGCGTAAGTAAAAAAAAAAAATGTAGGGTTGTAAAATTAAAAACAAGTTTGTAAAAAGCCAAAAAAATCAATTGACCCGTAATTTCGTTTATTGTTTGTGTAGATGTTTAATTCTGAGATCTGTCTAGATATTTATTTAGATGTTTAGTTTCAGATGTATCAGCGTTTTATTTTTTTGGTTTATTATTTAGCTAAAGCAGTGGAAGTGGTGATATCTGTTTTTGCTTATTTGTTTATATTGATTTTTGGTACTTTGGGTTTAGTTTATATGTGGTAATTTTGTTCATTATTAATTTAGATGTTTAGTTATTACGATTTAGTTTATATAGGTAATTTAATTTATTGTTTTTACTGTTTACGTATGTGGAACAAGGACTTGTTTTTTTTTTTTGGTTGTTGGTAATAACTGTGAAATATTATCATTTAACAAACAAACAAATTAGTACAATCTAAAGAACACCTAGAACCATTACCACCTTCTAGGAAGAGTGCAACGTATTCTCAGGCCTCTTACTAATCGCTAGTTACAATATTTTTTGGAGCAAAGAATTGCAACCTCTAGTTTTCCTAGAGTTCCTTTGTATGTCTATCCTATCTCTAAATTCCTTTTGTAACAGTGTCATCACAAAATTAGTATTTACATTGCTTCCTTTAATCACTTTCCCATTCCTTGCTTTTCAAGTGTTATTATATCAAGGCCCTCAAAATTGCTGCAGCTACTTTCTTTTTTAAAAACTTCCAGTGCTTTCTTTTGATCTTCTCCAACACCTGCATTACTGTCCCCCATGGAATTGTCATATCAGCCCATTGAAGTATAGCAGTCCTCAATTCTGTTGTCCATCGACAGTCCTGAAACAGATGATCTTGGATTTCAGCAACCATTTCATTACATAAGCAGCAGTTTGTGTCTTGTACTATAACATGTAATTTCAAAAGTTTATCTTTTGTAAGCAGCCAACCTTGAGCAGCCAACCATAGAATCATTATGTGTTTTGCCTGCATAATAGAGCTCCATATTAACTCTGTTGCAAGTAGTCTAGTCAAGTTTCCCAACATAGCAATATAACTGCTAGTGATTGAGCATTTCCCAGAGGCACTCAATTTTATCCACTTGTTTGAGCTTAGTGGCAGTCCCAGGTACCTTATAGGACTTAATTTTTTTATCGAAAGTAAATGACTAAAAATAGAAAATTGATTTGTGCTAGTTTTTTTAATTGATATTTATAGTTTTCTGCTGTCTTTGTGATTCTTGTTGAGTTTCCAATTCCATTTAGTTGATGAAAATTTTCTACTCTATCGTTGGCATTGGTTTTCTCTGTAATACACCAAATTTTTAACAGTTGCTCTAATTATAAAGGTCATTTTAATATTTACTAATAAACTTGTAATGCTGAAAGAACAAAGCATTGAGAATAACAAATTTAGGATATATGCATTGAAACTTTAATTCTTTAGTCACAGACAAGTAGCAATTATTGAGAATAAATATCTAAAAGATTGCTTGAATTATCTTATCCTTTTTTTCATGATTGTGTAGATGGAACCTGAACAGCATAGATGGATGTACAATAGAAATTATCCTAATCCTGGAGGATTGGATGAAGAATTTGTACAAGGGGTAGCTAAGTTTATTGACTATGCCAAATCGCTTTCTCAATTTGGTGATGAAGGCACGATTAGGTGTCCTTGTGGAAATTGCAAGTGTAAAAAGTTGTTGAAACCAGAGAATGTTAAATTTCATCTTTATAAAGAGGGGTTCAAAGAAAAATACCATTTGTGGACTGCTCATGAGGAGTTCGAGCCAAGTGTCAATGCGCATTTTCTAAATTTTAGTGATAGTAAGGTCATTCAGTGGAAGACCTCCCAGGCAAAGGCTGCCCGAGCATCTAAAAAGGACAGCTCGTTGCACACCGAGGGTTTAGTCACTATGAGGAACAGGAGGAGATTGGTAGCTTTCTTGATATATTTATATTGGTTTTCAGTTATATTCGTTAGAACTTCCAATGAACTCCTATTCTTTCTTTTGCATGAAAAGGTGTAAAAGAGATATGGGTCTAGTGATAAGGTCTTTCCTGAGACCCACGCAAAGGTCTCAAATAAAAAGAAGGATGGAAAAAAGGTTTGGGTTGAATCACAGGCTGAGCAAACATATGTAAGGTCCAAGCATTCCTCTTATTTCGTTTTCTTTAGAAGTTTATATAATAATAGTAATCGCAAGATGTCACAGGTTCAAGCCGTGGAAATAGTCTCTTACAGAAATGTAGGGTAAGACTGCGTATAATAGTAATCGCTTTTCCTGCAGAATGAGTATAAACAAAGCTTGAAGAAGTACACTCGGAGTCGGTCAATCAACGATCAAGATGGGCAGCGCTCATTTAACCGTCAGTCGCCCAGATTGTCTGGTGCTTCTTCTTCTTCACAGTCCTCTGCGAATAAGGATAAGTCGGAGGATGAGTTGGAAGCAACACGGAGGAAGTTGGAAACAGCACAAAGACAATTAGAGATAACACAGAGGCTGTTGGAGTTAAGTCAAAGGTCTCTGCAAGAGAAGAACGATGATTACAAGCGCATTGACAAAGATATTAAACGGCTCAAGGCTCAGGTTAAGTGGATGGTGAAGTCTGTCAAGAATAATAATATTCATTTGCCCCTTTCTCCACAGACCGACCTTGATAAAACTGAACGGGTAAATGATGCTGCCCCTGGTGATAATGATGTCTAGTTTCATGTCCTTGTGATTCTCCAAACATCTATTACTAGTTTGATGTAATTTGGATGTTAATACTTTATTGTAGCTTCAGTAGTTTGAATTGTATTTGGATGTTGTGGTTGAAACTTTAACATTTATGTTTAAAGCTTTTGGAGTTTAATTGGATATGATGTCATCGGGTGGATTTCACTATTCCTTGAGCCGAGAGTCTACCAGAAACAGCATCTCTACCTCCACAAGATAGGGGTAAGATTTGCCTACACATTACCCTCCCCATACCCTACATGTGGGATTACACTGGGTTTGTTGTCATCGGGTGGATAATTTAAAGCTTAATAGTTTGATTCATTGTAATTGAGGTAGTATATCATGGAAAATACCACTGTTGAGTGTTCAACCAGCGTGCTAACGGAACCAAACAGCATACAAAAAATGATTTTCTGTAATACACTGCATTGACCTGGACAAGTATGATCAACAAATAGAGTTTGCAGGATGTGAACCTTAAAGAGCAGAGAAGATAGAACTTACACATGTAAACCAGAAACCTTCTTATTATAAATCAATCATATAAGGGATTCATGTTGATTGACTCTCATGTTTACCTGTACAAAGACTTTTTATTTCGTTCTGTAATTACAGCATATTATGAATTGGGCATAAAACTTACGGTTACAAACCCATTATAACTAAACAAAGGAAGTGTAGAATCGACCAAAACCGAATATTATCAATCATCTTGCAACATGTTGTACTGATTGATTTACCAGAGAAACAATTTCATTTTACGCGGGAAAGCATGGGAAACAATCAGACAACTTCAGAAAAGCCTTAACGTCTTCTATTGAGCTTCTGGTATAGGTGTCACAGCCATCCGTTCCTGGTAGATTGGAGATAATGTTAAAACAAAAAAGCCGCGGGGGTGGGGGGGAGGTGGGAGGGAATGGTTTCTTGAAAAGATAAGTGCACAAAGTTGAGCACTGAGAGAGGGAGAGTGTTTACCTCAGAATACCGCAGATACTGTTGATGGCCCTTTGTTGTTTTAACAATTGTTTCCCACTTGGGATCAGTAGATAGTGTCTTACAAGATTGTTTTTCTGGACTTATTCCTGTCCCAACATATGATCTTGAAGATACCTTTTTTGTGGACAGTGAAGGCAAAGTACGGCAAAGCCATGAATCTGATGGAGATTTTGGTAAAGGAGGGGGAGCAGGAAGCGCCGAGTGCACCATTCTTGAGTTCTCTAACTTTTCTTTTTTAACATTTTGCTTTCTTGTACTGCGTTTAACATCATTCTTTGGCTTCGCTGAGGTGACTGCATCCTGGTAAAGGTCTTGAGCTTGTCCAGAAACCATCAGTGCCATCATTTCCCCTCCGTTGTTCAATTTTTCTGCTGATGGTGGTGGATTGGAGATTTCCATTTGAGTATTTTGCTGTGAAGTTCTACCGTCCACAGGCTTAGTAAAATAGCTAAGCGAAGAATCTACCAAGGGCTTTTGTTCTATTGTCTTTTTAAGAATCTCACGGCCCTGATCATGTAAGTTAAACGGTCTCTCCATCGTAGGGGAACATGATTTCATAATTGGAGATTCCGCCATATGTACAATATCTACATGCAGAGTTTTCTCCGCCAGAGTTTCTAAATCCGCTTCCCTTGCATCGTTCCAATAAGGAAAGCTATTACCAGTATTCTTCTGCAACCCCAAGCAAACTGGCTCTGGATTATTTCCTTCTTCATTAGAGCCAGGGATTGCTTTATTCTCATAGTTCTGAGAAAGATCATTAGCATAGGCAGAAATGTCCCTGCCTTTCACATCGTTCTTATCCTCATTCTCGGATCCGCTACAAGAAACAGTAGATGATGATCCAGTTCGTTTTCTACTGGCAGGAGATATGGGCACTCGAGTTTGTACACTCATACCAGGTACAGGATTCAGAAGACAAAACGAACTTTTCAAGCAAAAACGCGGCAGTAATCCACAAACTTTATAAGGTATATTTCCATCATCATAACTGTCATCATCACTTTCTTCTTCTTCGCCTATATCATGAAATTGGGAATAATGACGTGCAAAACTAGGTCCATAACGCAGTTGAGGCCGCTTATCCCCATTTACTAGCTTCTTCAGTTGTCTTGGTTGCTCCTGAACAGCTGGTTGCTTCCTGGGCGCGTAGTGAGGCATTTCTAAAGTCTTTTCTGAAGCCATCGCCTTGGCTGCTGGCAAAAACCGATCAATCATGAAATCTCTAGTTTGTGGATCTGTTAACGAGGTACCAAATCGTTTTGCTTCTGGCTCGTCTAAGCCACTTACGCTACAATTCACGAAGAATGATTCAGTTCTCGAAAGCTTATCAGGGGCATCCATATATGCTTCATCACCATCCTCTGATTCACTTTTTTCCTTATCCTGTTTAATTTCTTTTGAGCAGTCAATACTATCAATCTTCTTCGCCTTTTCGTCCAATTTCACGCAGCTCGGTGTGGAATGTTGAGCATTTCCTATTTGGCTCTTACTAACATTTCGACTTTCATGAGCATTATCAGAATCCTGGTTATCTTTCAGCTTCCTCCCTGGGGGAAGTCTCGGCGCAATAGGTGGTTTTTCAGAAGCCCGAATCTGTCGTTTGCTTTCATACTTGGGTTTTCCAGGGCTTTGTTCCCAGAGGAAAGGTACAACTCCTGGGTTCCTCACTGGACCTGACTTCAGTTCTGATTTGTATCGAGGAGGATGAGTTACGGTGGGGAGAGAATATTCAGTTTTCTTCGTCTCATCTCTCCCAGAAGCCGCTGTTGGAGAGACTCGTCTTACTGACAGAAAGGGTTGACTCAAATTCAGTTGCTTATCCTCCATGCAATTCTTCAGCAACATACAAACAGCCTTATTTCTGCAGTATAACCATCAAACTGTAAAACTTACTGCTATATTCAACAATATGGACAATATAACAAATGGCACAATCCTCAGTAATAACAACAAAAAATACATAGTATAATACAATATTTCAACCAGCTGCTGCATTTTCCCAAACTGATGTTACTCATTGTAACAGTTGATGAATGAGTCACTACAGATTGGTTTTACTCCTTCCAATAACTAACTGAGTCAATCCAAGTTTGTATTTATCAGCTTACTTCTATCTCTTTTCTAGGAGAAGCAACAATCAATCAATCTAACTACCCCTAAATCCCAAGTTAGTCGATGACGATTACATAAATTCATTGACCAGATTACAAATACTCATAAAAATTCTCCAGACAAACACAATATCCAATATAAGTGCTATTCTAACTAAATTGTATCATCTAATTGTAAAAATCCTTTTTTTCTAAACGCATACAGGATTCATTTATATTAGCTAAGATCTCAAAGTAAACACCACAAGTCTCTTGTTAAAGATGCAGATATTCAACAGTTTGTGCTTGCAGCTGGCACCAAAATCTAAGTAGGATCAGGAAGCTGAAAAAGTTGATGGTTTTATATTGTCATATAGGGATTATTCCTTTGATTCTTAACCACTTCATTTAGGCAAAGATCCAAACAGATGGGGCAAAAACAGAAGAAATTGTCACTTACTAGTTCATGAGTTTTTGCCGCTAGCTTTAATTTCAATTACAACCAACTAAACTCATTTATGGTCACCTTTGACTCCCTCTCACCCAACCTAATTAGTGCAATCTCCTTGTCTACCAAATTTACACCAAACTATGTCATCTTTGGATACACTTAGGCAAACTGATAAAGATAGAAAAATTGGAAAAAAATGAGATACGTTTCTGAATAATCAAATAGAAAAGCTTCGCTACAAGATTCCGAGGTGAAAATAACACTGTAGATTCATAGAGGTGTATCCGGAAAAATTCTATTTACTTTGATATTTACCAATATGGTTAGCCCTATTTCTGGCGTTTTGCTTATACTAACAACAGTGTCAAACCCGGTGTATTCCCACAAGTGAAGTCTGGGTAAGGTAGTATGTACAGACCTTATACCTACAGTGTGAAGGTAGATAGACTGTTTCAATAAAAGCAAAATCACAACAGTTATGTTTTGCGCATTCTAAAAGTTATTTAAAAAAAAAAAGATGAACTTCCACTAGCCTAACTTTAAAATATTGATTCTTGAGGATCCTATTGAACTCATGGAAACTTAATTTTACTTGCCCTCTGTTTGCTATCTCAACCAATATTGTTATCAATCCAAGTGTTTTGCCTTAATCTAATTTACCACCCCATCTTCCCAAACCCCATACTCTCCATTTCTACATGCACCATATACCTACCCAAAGAAACACCCAAACTGAATATGAAGAATGCCCTCCCTACCCCCACCCACACCTCTTCTTTCTTCTTGGGTTGAAGACAACAAAAAAAGATTAAAGCTTGGAAGTTCCTTGTAATTATAAACAATTCTCAGGCATCAAATGGAAGCCATAACAATCCAGCAAAAGACACCTCTCAACAAAATTAGCAACCCCCCAAAAAAAGAAATCAAGACAGGGTAACCAATGATAATATATTTAAAAAAAACAGTGAGAAATCTGGAATACCTCTGATAAAGGGATGATCTTGAACTGCAAGTGACTTTCTTGGCTAATTGAATGAGCAGAAACACTATGTATACATAGCTGTAAAACACCCAAGAATCAAAAATCTTTATTATAAAAAACAAGATGAGCTAAGAGAGAGAGACAGAAAAAAAGAGACAGAAAAACAATAGAGATGGCTAATACAGAAAGACAAGAATAAAGGACTAACCTCACTTACATACTAGTACTAATTTCGGGATTCTCCTTGAGAACTTAACTTACCTTGCATCAATGGAGAAACTCCAATAAATTGGTTTTTTAACACTTAAACTATAGCAAATTCTGTACCAAATATTGTTTTTAAATTCAAATAAACAACTTGAAGTTAGCTAAAAAGAATCAATACGTTCCTTAGTTTACTGATATTTTTGACTTAGCCTTTTGGTTACTGGTTTTTGGATCATGTGATGGCATTTATTTAAAAAGGTTAGGGTCCTCAAAAGTCATAGTCATTCACATGCATCATTGTCATGCATTTAAGTGTGTAATCTTGGGAAATAGAATTTTTATTTACTTTCTGACCCCTCAACTTGTCTTTTTAAATAATTGGTCTATAATCATTCATGTATTATTCTAGGTTCATGGACACCTCATTCTCTACATAATTCTTTGTAATAATTAGGGGACTACTCTTTTTTGGAAAAAAACATCTTTTTGCTCACTATAAAAGGTAAGAGGTTACTCCATCTGTCTCAAATTATTTGTCATGATTTTTAAAAATAATTCTTAAACTATTTATCCTTTTAGAAGTTCAAAAAAAAATTAATTTTTTTTTTATTTTACCCTTAGCATTAATTATTCTTGAAGATGGAGATTTCACATAGAATAAATATTCAATGAAAATAGATTATATCTTAAAACATAAGTAATAGTAAAATAGTAAAAAAAAAAACCCTTTTAATTAATGTTTCTTAAGAACCGTGTGAAGGAGAAATATGACGGATAATTTGAGACAGATAGAGTAAATGGTTAGCTACATCACTTTACTTTCTAACACTTTTTTTATTTAGGTCTGTTTAATTTGGGATTAAGGAAGTACTAATAAGGTGGATTTCAATTTATGATACCTTGCTAATACATTGAATTTTGATTTGTCGCAATAATTAAGGAGAGTTAAGGTGTATCTAAGTACTATGGTTTTTATAATAATTAGAGCATTAATTAGCCTGGTTAGCTGGATCTATTCGATCTTATTAAAATTGATTACCCCTTTGACTAGATAATAATTCACTCGACACAAGAAAGGGAAATTTATAATAACAGAACAAAAATCATTCTGCTAAAGTCGATACATGTGCAAAGTATGTTGTATACTTCTTCTTTTTCAACATTTATAATGCACAATTTGCACACAGTACTCTCGTAGATTTATTTTGCTGCTATAATAGGAAATAAATTTTCAATAATTTTGTTCCTTATTTAGCAATCAATGGTTCGTTAGTATTTAGGGAAAGACAAGAATCCGGTCAACCCTAAAAAGGAAAACGAATTCCTGCAAATTTTGAATCACTCCTTCCATAATATTGTTCTATTTTTTATTTTGAATCATCGCAAATGTTGCACACTTTTTTTATCCTCTATTTCATTTTATTTAACAAAAAAGATAATATTGCATAAGTACTATCTCCCTACAAATATTAAACATGTTATACGTTTAATACTTCATTTGATTTATCAATGATCGCTAGTGTCACAGCAGAAGTGTAGATCCATATTGAAATGAACTGTTTGAGAGTATTAATTTTCAATATGGCTTTATCACTATTATTTTTCTTTTTCAAATTATTTTTGAAATGCAATTATCGAATCAAATGTCTATCGGAAATAACCTCTCTACTTTCGCAAAGTAAAAATAAGTTTTGGCTACACACTGAACACGTTATTGTTGTCGTAAAATATTGTCACTTTCATGTAGAAAGATCAATCATTTCTCTACTCATAGCTCAACGAGTAAAAAGAAAAGAAGGTGTGGGTTCTAAGAGAAGTACTAATAAAGGAAAACTTAGTACCATCGCAGGGAGACTTTTCTTCTCTCTTTTTTCCAGCGTTCAAGTTGGATTTCTGAAGCAATTCCGGTTATGATGCTTTAGTACGTGGCACTGAGTTATGGCCAAAAATAGGAATAGTAATATGCTTTTTATTATTAGACTATATCTAGAAAATCTAATTAAATAATTGACTCCATTCGCTTTGTGTGAATTTTAGTCATTTCCCTATTAACATTATTTGTAATATGTCAAAATATAGGAAAATTAAGGTGTAAACAACATGGTCTAGTAATAATTAATAAAACTAGTTGAATTTATTCAATCCCTGTTAATTCTATCAGCCGTCTAAATGACGATTCTTTCATGTGAACCGTTTTATGCATGCATATCAATTAGCTATAATTAACTGATAAAATAAATACTAGTACTATTCCTTTTACCATGTCGGCACAATTTCATTTCCAAAGTGTCTCTATCTTGGGTAAAATACCAATAATTCCCATTATAGCCCTACAGGTGACTGAAAATAAAGGTGTGGGCTCTGAAAGAAGTACAAAGAAAGGAAAGTTAGTACTATCAATGGAAAAATTCCTCTCCTCTTTCTTGTTTCATTCCGGTGTACGGATATGAAATTCATAATTTGAAATTGAATATATATCATATGGTTAAGCTAAGTGGTAAGCTAAAATGAAATCACTTCGCAATTTTAATACAACATTAAAAATTTGAATTATAAATGGAAACATATTTAACGTAAGTAGTTTAAATGAATCTTATACATAATCTAAATAGATCTTAGAAAAATCTAATTTATATATCTATATTTATATTTATATTTGTATCTCAAACTATATTTATATTTATATATTGATCCAATCATAAATTTTCTTCTATGTTAGCTAGAAATATGGAAATAAATATAATTAAAAAAATACGTAAAGTGAGATAACCTATGACTATTTATATTTTGGAGTAAGTTAAAATATAAAATAAAACTAAAATTTACTTAAGATGCTAAAGATTTATTGAGTTTAAAATTAAAGAAATTCAAGTAGCAAAATAAGATCTTACATAAAGTATATAAATTATTTATAAGTAAGAAAAAATTAAATAATCAGTAAAGACTATTTTATACGTAAAATATTACAAAGTTTAGATATAATGTGTTCAAATAATTAAGAAAATATTTTTGTATGATTAATATTTGAATTGAGTGTTGTTAGTTTAAGTTTTAAAGCATAACATAATTTTTTGAAAATACGGTCCAATTTAGCAAATAGAATAATAAAAATTATTTGAATTTGAGATGAAAATGTTATTTAATTTTTATCCATATTATATTAGAATGAGTGTGGTAAAATAGATATTAAATTCAAACAAGCTAAAAAATTCACATGACAGTGTAATAATATTAGGAATTGAATAATATAATATCAAAAATAAATAATAAATAGAGAAAATAATAAAAATTCAGATTTTTTATCATAGATAAAAAGGGTAAAAACTAATTTAAATTTAAGATGAGAAAGTTTTTTATATTATGATAAGAAAAGTAATAATATGGATAAGTCCACGTAACTCAAGTCTAATAAATAAAATTAAAACTGAAAATATTGAATAATAAAAATAAATTAGAGATAATGTGAAGATATTTATAATCATACGTTTATAAAATAAAGTAAAGTAAATATACAATATTGAAAAATATTATTAAAAATCAAATAATTAAATTTTAAGCAATATTTTTAAAACAAAATAATATTTATTTTATGATTACAAAAATTATATATTTATCTATATTATATTAAAGAATAGTAGTTGATAATGATATTGTCACACCTCCTTTTTACTACTACACCCGAGAGAGGGTATAATAAAGGGGAGTTTTTCTAATCAAAGGACAACAGAAACGGGATTCATTTCAAATATTCAGAGTCGCCACATGGGATATTTATGATGTCCCAAGTCACCGGTTTAAAATTCCGAATCGAGGAAAAGAATGACTCTGTTTAACAGTCCGCATACCAAAAATCCGGATAAGGAATTCTGTTAATCCGGGAGAAGGTATTAGGCATTCCCGAGTTCCGTGGTTCTAGCACGGTCGCTCAAGTGTTATATTCGGCTTAATTATCTGATTTTAATACAATTTGTACCTATGTGTAATTTTAAATTATTTACCGCTTTTAATTAATTTTAAAAGAATGTTGAACGTCGTTTAAAACATATCTTTGGCTTGCGTCACATGAAATGCACCCACAATCTGGAACACTTTTTATTCGACATTTTGGGATTTGGATTTGGGTCACATGAAATGTGCACCCAATTTTAAGAAGGTAAAATTATTAAAATGACGCGCCTAAAGCAACTACGTGTTGTTAACTTTGTGAGGGTCATGAAATTAGCTAAATGGCACATCTCAAATTCTAAATATTTGAAAGTTATACTATCCAAAGACCAAGCGTTTGTCATTTTTGTTTGGCATGGCGTACCTCAAAATACTCTACTTAAAGGTTTCTATGTTGATATATGAGGGTCATAATCATTTTGCAATGTCTAATATGGCTCGCCTCCAACGTATCAAAAGAATCTAATTGAATAAAAAAAATTACTGAACTTGCTACTTGTTTAAATAAAACTCGAACATACTAACTAAAATAGAAAATAATTAATTACAAGGGCCTTTTAACTTAAAGTCCAAATGCATAACCGTTTCCAAGACTTGGGCCCAATGAGCCCAAAGTCCTATTTGCAAAAACAAACACGCTAACACCTGAAAGCCTGGAATGAATGCCATAAAAGGCCCAATTCGAATTAAAACACAATAGCTGAAGCGTAATAGCTTAGGATCGAGTTCTTGTGAGCCCAATTATAGGAATCCGGCTCCCAATTATTAAGGTCATTTAAAATATCAATCAACGGATACCAAACTAAGTACAATAAAATTGATTTAGCTAAAAAGAATAGACTCCTGATTTAAAAGGTCTAATTCTGATTACTCGATCTTCTGATTTCAAGAACTTTTGAAGACCAAAACAGAGGAGAAATTACATGTGCTCATCAGACAATCCACCACTTAAATCTTGGAATCATATGGTGTAGGCAGTGAGTAAAATAAATGGTAAATTAATACTAACTCATTCTTTTCAGTATTCAATCTACCCAAACTATTAACTGACCTTCAAAACCCAACACAAGCCATACAATAGCCTAGCTACCTCATAAATAATCTAATAGCATAAACAAATACTAAACATCACCCTTTTCGAATCTCTTTAACAACAACCAAACATGCAAGCCTTTTCAAACATAAATGATGATCCGAATCAGCAGATAAACAAAGCTATGACGTACTATTATGATTGACTACTCGACCAAAAAAAAATTAAAAGTCCCAAAACTAAATACTACTCCGAGATTTCAGTTGTTCAGTATAGAAATAATACTAAGTTTACATTACAAATCAAATTACTAAAACAACTAACTGCACCAACTTATTGTAAATGAGATCACTTTAACTTGTATATTCATGCTACAAATTGACCTTACATTATACAGAGTTCAAAGAAGAGTACCTGGAAATCAAGAAGGAATCAAAATGGAAAATCAGTAAAGAGTCAGCAGCAGACACAGTCCAATAGATCAGCAATGCAACAGTAAAATCAACCACAGCAGCTAATCAAAATGAAATTAACTCCCAGCCACCAAAGAATAGACAGCAGAATGATTTGTTGAATTCAAAACAAAGTAACACAGCCCGAAAAATAACTTCAGACAGAACAGCTAACCTAGCGGGTTATCAAGAATCAAAATGGAAAACCAGTGGAACAGTAACCCTCTAAACCAAAACTTAGCTCAGTTTTCAAAGAAGAACAACTTCAAATTACTTCAAACACACATTGAATTCCAAAATTACCAAGACAACACTGAAGTTCAAAGTGAAAGAAGAAAACTGTATGTATATTACTCTTAAGCTATCTCTTAATCTCTGTTTATGTATCAAGCTCTCTCTTATTGTGTATCTCAATGCCTATCTCTCAAGCTCTTGCAGAATTTTTTTCAGTTGGAGATTGCTTAAAAAACTTCATCCTATTGCTCTCAATATTTTCAGAATACTCCCACTCTAGAGTGTTTTTTCCGTCCCCCCCCCCCCCCCNATTCAAACCATTTTACACACTTACTGAACCATAGATTCTTTGACAAACTAGAATTTTAGAAATCAGAAAACCAATGGAATAGTATAATTGCAACTGTTTCTATTTTCTCTGTATTTTCATCTTTCTTTCTTGTGTATATCTCTCCTAAGCTCTCAGATTTTCAGACTATATTTCCAGTCTATGTGTATGTTCTTTCAAAATATTTTATCAATGGGTTTTCAAGGTATTTTCCCCCAGCCCCCCTTGATTCTGATTTTCAGCCTTTTAATAGGCATACAATTAGTGCATTTACCACTAACAACTTAGCTTTTCAATTTTTAATTACCCACTTAATTAGTACACTACCCATTGTAATTCAACTTTCATTTTTAATCCTCCACTTAGCTTAATGTTGTTATCTAAATCTAGTAGTGCCCCATTTAATATTGTTGGCAGCCCTTATTTTAATTATTGAGGTTCCAATTTCCTAAACTACCCTAAGCCCTGTTAATTATCCTTAGAGCCCTGAATACTTAAACACATGACAATCAATTCTCCAAAATAGAATCAGTTAAGCAATCAGAATCAAATGGTATCAACTCTAAAACCTAAATAGGTTAATCATGGAATCAGACATAATCCTCACACATGAAAAATCTAAACTAATATTAGCAAGAAACAGGAAATGGAGGACATATTTGAGATTAGACCCTAGACATATTTAACACAATCATTTTTTTGACAAAGAAACAAACATCACGAGAATACTGATATGCTACCTATTAGAAATAGTATAAACCTAATTCGAACACTTAATTGAATTGATCAAAGAAGAAAAGAAGATGAAGCAGAAGTGAAATAACAATCAAAGCAAACAAAAAAAAATCAACAATCAATCCTTTAATTCGAAAGAGAAAAATATATATATATATATATATATATATAATTATAACAAAATTTACAGCATATGTCCTATCACATAAACCTTCTAATTTAAAAGAAAGGAGTAGAAGAGGATTCATTAAAAAAAACTAGAATTAGGAAACCTACCTCTGTTTGAATACTGTCCCGAAATAAACTTCCAGTTTTCTTTGAATTTGAGGTCGGAATAGACCTTAAACGATTGTTCTCGCACGAGCACACCCGGCTAAGATTGATTCTGACCTCAAAACCTTCTTATACCCACTATTTTGGACTTTGGGGACTTCAGGGCTTGAACTTGAAATTCAAGGATTTCTGGATATGTTCGAGGGAAACTAACCTAGGCTTTGGAAAGAGCAGGCTATGGTATTAATTTGGGAAGGTTTGGTGGTGGCGCCACCACCGGGGAATCTTGTGGCGGCGCTAGGGTTCTTGGCTTTAAATCGATATTCGACAAGTTCTGGGGTTATTCGAGCGAAGTGGTTTGGGTTTCAGAATGGAGAGGTGGAGGGGAACCTACTATGTAAATCTGGTGGTTATCGGAGACTTGCCGCAGGACACGGCGGAGGGACGGTTTGGTTTTTTGAACATTCGAGAAGCTAGACTAGGTTTCGAGGGAAGCTGTTTGGATATTTGGAATGGGGTGGTGGAAAGGAATCTATGGTGTTAAGATGGGGGTCATTGGGCCACCGGAATCGCCGTGAGGCGATTTCCGCTGGGCGAGGGGGCAGTGGCTTGTGGAGGTATTACGCTTGGTCTCTGAAATCAGAGACGAAGGAGAGGGGGCTTCTGAGAGGGGTAGGGGTATGATAGGGTTAGGTATATCAAATGAAGGATGCAACGTGGACCGTTGGATCAAAAGTGGATCGATGGCTCAGATCAAACCCCTTATAGGAGACGGGGCCGTTTTGGTTTAGTTGGGGTTGGGTCGGTTTGGGTTATGGGTGATGTTGCGGACCGTTAGATCAGGTTTGATGAACGGTTAAGATCAAACGTCATCGAAATGACGTCGTTTGGTTGAGTCTTGAGGCGGACTGGATTGGTCCGGATTTGGGCTAGATTGAAATGGGTAACTGGTTTGGGCCTTGAATTAATTTTGATTTTTGGCCCAATCTGATTCCTCTCTCTTTTTTTATTGAATTTCTTTCATTTTACTCCTAAATTAATTTCAAAAAATTAAAACCAAAAATCCTAACTCCAATTAAAAAAAACCAAAATTGACTTAAAACACTAATTCACTTTAAATAATATTTATCACAAGTAATTAAATGCTAAAAATAAAATAATCACACAATTTGACATTAAACGCTAAAAAATGCAAATACCATTTTTATAAAACAATTAATTAATGATTAATTCCAAAATGTCGACTGAAATTGTAAATACCATTGCAACATATTTTTGTATTTTTTATTAATTTAACCAACAAAACATGCACACACAAATGCAAACAATTACCAAAAACATCACAAACATTCACAAAAATTGCAAATAATAAAAAAAATATTTTTGTTTTGATTTTGTGGGAGTAATTCAGTGAGGCAAAAATCACGTGCTCACAGCTGCCCCTCTTTGCTCGTGAACACGAAGAGTTTTCGTGCAAAGACAAAGTGAGCGGATACGAGCGATTTTTACCCGTTTGAATACTCCGTGTGAAGCATTTTTTGAAAGATTTTGACTAAACCTCTGTTTCAAAGGTTTCCTACATATCCTTGGCTAAAAAGGAATCAGGTCAGTGTAGTTCGGAAAATTTTGGTAGCTGGGACTACCATGAAGTTGTGTTTACTGTTGTTGCTGCTGCCGTTACTTTCGTACTGACCTCCTTATTACATCATGCTAAAAGAAAAATAAGAAGATAGACTAAATTATAGTCTATGAATTGCAAAATCCTATCTAGATCTTCAAACTTGCTCTTGTATTTTTTGCTGCCTTGTTGTCTTGTATTCTCTCGGTGAAATCCATTGTTGCCGCTTTGCACCGACTTCTTGATCTTGAATGTATTTCTCTTGATTTTTGTTGTATTCCTCCGCTTTCTGGGCGAGTTACTGACTTCTTGATCTTGAAACGTTATGCCTCCGTTCTCCGGGCGGACTCCCGACTTTAACAACTTAAAAAGGTAACGCCTCCGTTCTTCGGGCGGGCTCCCGATTTCAACAATTTAAAAAGGTAACGCCTCCATTCTCCGGGCGGGCTCCCGACTTCAACAACTTAAAAAAATAATGCCTCCGTTCTCCGGGCGGGCTCCCGACTTCAACAACTTTAAAAAGTAACACCTCCGTTCTCCGGGCGGGCTCCCGACTTCAACAACTTTAAAAGGTAACACCTCCATTCTTCGGGCGGGCTCCCGACTTCAACAACTTAATAAGATAACGCCTCCATTCTTCGGGAGGGCTCCCGACTTCAACAACTTAATAAGATAACGCCTCCGATCTTCGGGCGGGCTCCCGACTTCAACAACTTGAAAAGGTCTTCTTTTGTTACTTGACATTATTTTCCCTTGCATCTTGAACTATTTTCCTTTGAAACTTGAATTGTCTTCCTTCGAAACTGCTTTTCCTTAAAACTTGTGTTGCCTTCCTTCGAAACGGCTTCACTTAAAACTTATGTTGCCTTCCTTCGAAACTGCTTTCCCTTAAAACTTGTGTTGTCTTCCTTCGAAACTGCTTCCCTTAAAACTTGTGTTGTCCTCCCTGTTCTGTTTGGTGCTTGCCTTTCCTTACGGTGGGTTTCTCCGAAACAACTGAGATTTTCTGCCCCTATTTCAATCACAGAAAAATCTCGTCACTTTAAAATGTGGTGGTTGGTTATGATACTTCTTGCTGGAGATGGTTTTTTCTTTGCTGCTTTCCATGCTCTGCTTCGTCCGACTGCCTTGAACTTGGTTGAAAACTTCCGACCTTCTGACTACTCCTTAGTCACAAACTTCCTAACTATTATTTCTAATCTTCTTATCTGACCCCATATATTTCCCATGATAGCTGATTTCTACTTGCAGATCTTGCTTGTTTATTAACTAACCACTTTCTATATCATCCATATTCCTTAAATGTCATTTCTTTGTTTGGACCCAATATCCTCTTTTTGTTGAATTGCTCATGAACCGGCATCTTCCCGACCTTTGTGCCGTACATGAATCCTGAATCACGTCCATTTTCCCTACTCTGTGTATATGTTGATCTTTCTTGACTTGTCCACTGGCCTTGGCCTTGAGGTATGTTGCTCCTTTACTTGACATGGCAACTGATTTCCATTCGAAGACCTTGCTAGTTCCTTGACTAAGCACTTCCTTCATAAACCTTAACCCAGAAAATACTTCTCTTTATTTGAATCTGATATCTGTGGTATTGCCTCTGGACCGACATCTGCCCAACCCTTGTGTTTCATACGATCCCCAAAGTATTTTGATTATTACCAACTTCAGTGCGCATGTCGCTCTTTCCTGATTTAAGCTACTAGCTTTGGCCTTGAGGTTTGTAACCTTTGATTTCTGGTTGAGGTGTCTTTCTTGTCACTGGTCCACCCTTTTTGTCAATCTCATCACAGAATATACCTTTGATCCATTCACCCAACATCCCCCATCTTTCTTATTCTCCATGAACTGATATGGACCAAACCTTTGTATTTTGTAGGGATCCCAAAGCATGTTGATTATTACCAGCTCAATGCCCTAGTTGTTCTTTCTTAACTTATGCCACTTTGATGTACTAGCCAGATCTCATCTTGTGCAATTGGAAAGCTGATGGCAAATTTTGAAGTCATTTCTCACTTATTCTGACCAAACAGACTCAGGAAGAGGAAATGAACAATAAAAAAGGAATAGAATAAAGGACAAAGGAAGAAAATGATTCCTAACAAGAAAATTACGAGGTAGAAACCTATTGGATGTGGATACTAACTCTAATGACCGTGACATGCACTTGCGGCCTGTTCTGTCAAGCAATTCTGATTTTTAGCTCTTGTGGTACCCTTAAACCGTGAAACTGGACTTTGATTCTCCGTTGTTAATCATCTTTCACAATCTCCAAAGGGTTTTTACTATCAAGCCTCTCTCATATTGGTCTTTCTCTCAATTTACAGTGGCCTCAAGGTGCCCGTGAAGGTTTTTACTAATGAGACTCTCTCATTTTTCTGATTTCTCTCGGCTTTCATCGCCTTACGGTGCCCATGAAGGTTTTCACCAATAAGACTCTCTCATTTTTCATTTTCCTTGTTTGGACCGAAGTGTTGCCCCTGATGTGATTCACCTTTACTTGCTTGACTTGGTATCTCTCGAAGACTGATCGGAAGGTTTTTCTTTGGACCGTAATGTAGGCTTTTGGATAGGGTTAGAAAGAAAAGGTATTAAATGCTCAAAACAAATCAACTTGGGTTTAAAATTACAACCTTCGGAACTAGATTTCTTTACAACAACCATGACTTCTGCCCCAGTTTCTTTCTTGGGGACTCTTGGATTTTTATTTTGGTGTGACTGAACCTCAGCGAGAGGCTGCCTACGTATCCTTTCGGAATCAAGTCAAACATAGTTCATCCAATTCCTTGTTGTTATAGTTTTCCTTTTCACTTATTTATTATTTTTCTTTTTCTTTATCTCTTATTCTTCTTCTTCTTTACTTATCTTTCATGCTTGTGTTTCTAATCTTTGCTGCTGATTCCAAAAGAGGGGTATGAAAGAAAATAAATAAGGCTCAAAGGAGTAACAAAGGATAAAGTGTTTAGATAGCAGAACAAAATGCCTTCGTCATTCCAATCTTCAAAATATGCCAAGAACAAACAATGCGATTAAACAAACATTTGTGACATCTTCTGATTGTGCTAGACTTGATAACCATATCCACACATTTGCCTTTCTTTGACTGTTAAATACAAAGCTCCATTGGGAAACACTCTCACTCTCATTATCACGAACGACCCTTGCCAATTTGGGCAAATTTGTCTTTAATTTCAAACTGATGCGGCATGGAACATAAGGTTTCTTTATGTTCTATTAGCCCCAGTTTCACATGTTTTGGGCTTCGAATGATCTCAAAATGTCCAAATCTATTCTTATTTCCCTCAAATGCCCCTATTATATCCCCAATTAACCTTTTAAGATTAGGCCTAGAACTATGCGCGCATGTTATGTCACTAGAACCAGCATAAAAAGAACTATAAAGAGGAGAGAACTAAACAAAAATGACTAGAAATGGCAGAAAATAGAGAACTGCATTAGACACGCGGGGAAAGAGTTTTGTACAATAAAACAAGCACAATAAACTGGGGTACAACCCTCAGAACAAACCTAGACAGCACTAAACTAGTTACAACGACCAAACAAACCAGGCAAAATGAAAGGATAGAAGGGTTTGAGTCACAAGACAATATCTGGGTTATAACCCTGAAATAACCCAGATAACAGAAATGACAACAAAATAAGCCACCAAAACTCCTCTCTGGTTGACCAAGAAATAGAGCGTCCTTCCAATCACCAAACTCAATATCTTAGTCACTGAATTCTGCATCAATATTTCCAAGACCATTACCCACTTCAATATCATCAGCTTTAGTCAATACATTCCCAAGAGGATTCGCATGCTCTTTGTTGTCGTTGATCACAATTACCCCTTCATGAATCATTCTTCCCATTTCCTTCTTCAAAGAACGACAATTCTCAATGCTATGCCCTTGGACATTAGAGTGGTACACGCATCGTACAGTAGGATCAAAGCCTTTTGTATGTGGGTCTAGAGTATAACCGGAGAGCGGTTCAATCAGGCCAGAACGCTTCAGCTTTTCAAACAAACTTGCATAAGATTCTCCGAAAGCATTCTCTTTTTCCAGTAGTCTTTTTATTTTATACTCTGGCCTCGGTTGGAATCTTTTGCAGGCAGGTGGTTGATACGCCTGATGAGACATTTGTGGCAACAGTGCAGACCATCATGGGCCCCGGGGATGTGGAGCATATGGTGGTGCAATGTGGACAAGATATCTGGGAAATGATGCACGATTTAGGGGGTTTTGTGGAGAGAAGTAATGGTCGGGAGGATTTAAAGGATATCCACGGGGTCGATATGGAGGCTGGGGGCGTTTAGCAAGGACAACAACTGGACTTTGACGTCGGTGGGGCTCTACAACACCTTTTCTTTCCATGGGAAGATTATCCCGAGCAACTTGTTCACTCCATCTGAGCCAGAACTTCCCAAAACTTTCTTTAGGTTTCTTTTCTATCTGAGATATAGAGGAGTGATCCAGGACGATGTTTGTGTTGTTCTGAAAATGTCGCACAAAATTCTGAGTCATGTCGTCCCATGTATGCCACTTACTGACATCAGACGATTATACCATTCCAAGTCTGCCCCCAGTCAAGCTTTTACTAAAGTATGCCATTAGCAAATCGTCTTGCTCGCCAACATTCCTCATTTCTTGGCAATATTCCCTCAGATGGACTACAGGATCTTCACACTCCTTATTTAAACCAAATTTTAGTACTTTAAACCTTGCGAGCAGGCAGACGTCAGGGAGTGTACACAACTCTTGGTAAGACATGCTGCCTTGGCCTCCCGTCCCTTGCACGTTCTTTAAATCCTGTTCTATGTTCTTCAGCTTCTCGGAACTTGGAGGAAGAGTGATGGAGATACTGGGGTGATTGGGAGACGCCAAAGTTTGGGTAAGGACAGCATCTGAGAAACTGGGTGGTGGCGGTATTGGTGTCTTCCCGACCATCCAAGCCTGATACATGTCTGTTATGTGCTGTCTTAACATCCTCACCTCATCAGCCAAACTTGTGTCTTATTCAACCAAACACTTTGGGGTACTGATATCAACCACCCCAATTTTGTTGTTGTCCGCCATCGACTTTTTGGGTTTTTATGTTGTAAAGAGGAATTACTATTTTCGGAACCACAACCAACCACCTTTCTAATTGATGCGACAAAATAAAACCATCACGTTAGTGTTAGGGTATTTAACAGATAGGTAAACATACATTAAAGATGCAATGCACCTAAGCAGTTAACCATTTCTATTATGTATTTGCTTGGTTGCTTGTATCATCCCGGCTTTTGTTCCATTTCCCTTTTATTTTTCTTTATTTGATTTTTCTCCTTTTTTTTCTTCTTTTATATACACTCCTTTTTTTTTTATTTATGGTCGAATCTTATGGAGATTGCCTACATATTATGACCCCGCATGAATCAGACCGTGCGTAGTTCTGGCCAGTGTAAAGTATGTAGTAAAATATTTTCCACACAAATAACTGCTTTTATTAATCCACTTGAACAATGTTTACAAACTTTAAAGACGAACAAAACAAAACTTAAAGGACTGACTGATAGACTTACAAAGTTTAACAAGAAAGACTCGAAACAAAGATTAAAAATACACTAATGCTTTAAAATTTCCTGGGGCCCGCGAGGCATCATTCGGCCTTGCCGCGGGCCTTGGTGCGAGATCCCTTTGAAGCCTCTCCAGATTGCTCATTATTTGCCGAACGAATGTCATCACTGCCACAAAAAAGGTGGTATGGGTCATGTTCTCGCACGCTTGGATTTTTGCCATAATGTAATGTGCGATGTTTGCGACCTCTTCTCCAATCCTATTTTTCTCCTGCAACAGTCGTCCTACCTGTCGATCCCGAGCTTCCAGCATTCTAGAGTTATGGAGGAGTTGATCTTGAAACTCATTCATTTGTTCCTCCATCTGCGCCATCGGGTCATAACAGTGTTTCCTCTCTGCTCTGAAATCTCTGGCTTGCCTGAATACCCTATTTTCAAGAGTGGCTATTGTTCCTCTTAAGAAAGTGACGCTCCCCTCATAATCCTTCTTCATCTGCTGCATATGAAGGGCTCTTTTGCGCCCTTTGTTCATCTATCCCGGACCCTTGCCAAGCTAGTTTCAGATCTCTCCAAGTCCTCTTGGCTCTCGCGGGCTTTCCTTTTCAGCTCATTTATGAGTTTCCGGTCAGCCTGGCTTCTTTCTGGTTTCCTGATGGTTATTCTTATTTTTTGGATCTGAGCCTTAAGGGCCTTATTTTCTTTGATTAGCTTCTTCTTCTCCCCCTCGTCTGCAGCAACTTGAACATCCTTTTCGAATTGAAGTTGTATGGCCTGCTTCTCTAGTTTGCTTATTTCGTCCCTGTAGGTTTCTTCCTTTGCCAGCCAACCCCATTGTTCTCGTGAGTAAATTGTTGGACGTGGGCTCTTTTAGCAGGTCTTAGGGGAATATGGGATCTTTTTCCCGAACCATACATTATACCCAGGATCCACTTCGCCTCTAGCTAAATCCCGGACCATGGTTCTAGGCTCTAGGAATCTGCAATCATTCCATAACTTGCGAATTCTATCCTCTGGAAATGCAGCTCCGGGACCTAACTCAATGGCTTGTCTTCTTAAGTCTTTATCATTAGGGACGACTTGAAACCTTCCCAATTGTCGCGATATCCGATGTGGAACATATGGTTTGATACTCCGGATGCCCATTAAGAGAATATAGCACTCTCCAGCCGACATGTACATTGCCTCAGTGACGGGAAGCCATCCAAACGCCCGCTCTATTTTACCTGCCGTCAAACATCTCAATTGTTTGAGCCAGGCTTCAATACCTTCGGGAAATTCGATACCCGTTACTTGTTCGTCAAACTTGTCAATGCAGCTTAACCCGATCAAACCAGCATTCATATATCCCGCCCGATGACAAAGATGTTCTTGCATCCACAATTGAAGTAATAGATTGCAACCTTGGAAAAATTTCCCTCCATCCTGGCAGACGGTCAAAGCTCGATAAATTTCAGACAAAATCAACGGAACTACAGTGATGTTGGCCTTTTTGATCGCAACATCGACCATCCCTACGAGGCCTATTTCTATTTTAGCATCCTTACGTGGACAGATCACTACCCCCAAGAATGCTGTTATGAATTCCAAACCTCGCCTTGCTTCCCATTTGTTTCTATTCCCGGCATGGGTAAGCCCAAGATTCGGTTATTCACAACCCCGAGGATTACCATAACGCTGATACAAGAACGTGAGAGTACAACATCCTTTAGATAAGTCCTCATTCTGGACATCACGGCTAATACTCAATAAATCCAAAAATCAATGTGGAGATACTGGTCTTGGTGACAAAGGATATCGTTTTCTCAAGTTTCCATCAAGACCTGCATAACCCGCGACTTCCTCCAGCGTGGGTGTAAGCTCAAATTCTGAGAAGCGAAACACAGTCCTAGTCGAATCCTAAAAAGTTACTAGAGCTTTGATGATATCCAATCTTGGCTTAATATTCAACAATCCGACGAGGCCACCCAAGACTTTTACCATTGTTTCCTTTCTACTTTCTCCCAGATCGTTCCACCATATATGAAGCTTCAAAAGGATCTCATTAAGGACTGCGAAAGGTTCAATTTCATTTGTGCTCATCCTGCACATTTATTAAAGTGATTAAAATAAAATCGTTTATTCAACTCAAAACAAACTTACATTTTTTATTACTTTAAATATAAAAACCTGATTTCACGAATACGGCCTTTCAGCACCTCGAGGATGAAGATTTTTAAGGCTGTGTTGGTTAATCAGAAAAACCTCAAAAATGACACAAGGTGGATATTCTTGCAAAAGCAGCCTTCCGGCGTCCTTTTGGGACATTCGGCTTATTTTAGACAAGAATGGCATTACCTTCACTTATGGCAAAACAACGATATTTATTTTCCCTAAAAAAATTCTTTTTTTTAATAATAATTTTTTTTAGAATTATTGAACCCGATATGGGTTGCCTACGTATCCCATATCCGGTGAGAATCAAACTTACATAGTTCTGCCCAATAAACCAACTATTTTTGAAAACAAAACCCCCTTTTTTTTTCGTTTTCCATTTTTCTCAAAAATTCGGCAGAGTGTCGGTACTATTTGGACATTGGTTTTTTTTTCTTTCAAAATAGGTGATTAACTATCTTAACCCTCTACACTGCTATATTTTTTTTTTCAAATTTTTCCAATATTCAATAGTCGGTCAGCATGCAAGTCCGAAGCAAATGAATGCACAAATAGCAAATAAGATGCATTAGGATGGTCTTTTCATTTCAGATACACCTGTCCTAGACAGATCCAACCCCTGTGTTGAATCTCCAAGGTCAAATGCACATGATGCAAACAAAACATTCCTACTAGGGATATCCAGTATGAGGTTTGTTCTTCTAGATTCAAATCTTATTGGAGAAAGTATCTAGACTGGTCTACTCGAGCGGACAACTCGAGCCAAGGAGGGTCAGTGTACCGGTAGCATTGCTTTTCGGCTTAACTGGTGGTGCTCCCTGCCGAAAACATGTGTGACTAAAATCATTCACCGAGTGCCAAGCACCTCAGCTATCTCAAAGAAAGCAGACTATGTCAAGCAAATACCCAATTTTAATTTCAAGAAGACTCAGAGGGGGTGCGTGAGAAGGCAGTTTATATACACAGTTCAAAAATTATCAAAGCGGTAAAAAGTAACATTTAGCACATTTAAGTCAAAACATCAAATAAAAAATCAGATAATAAATAAGCCAAATACAATAATTATTCCAAGCTCGAATTTCTGACCCTGAACCAGTGGTTCTAGGTTATGTCCCCAGCAGAGTCGCCAGAGCTGTCACACCTTCTTTTTACTACTACACCAGAGAGAAGGTATAATAAAGGGGAGTTTTTCCAATCAAAGGACAATCGAAATGGGATTCATTTCAAATATTCAGAGTCGCCACTTGGGAGATTTATGGTGTCCCAAGTCACCGGTTTAAAATCCCGAATCGAGAAAAAGGATGACTCTGTTTAACAGTCCGCGTACCAAAAATCCGGATAAGGAATTCTGTTAACCCGGGAGAAGGTGTTAGGCATTCCCGAGTTCCGTGGTTCTAGCACGGTCGCTCAACTGTTATATTCGGCTTAATTATCTGATTTTAATACAATTTGTACCTATGTGTAATTTTAAATTATTTATCGCTTTTAATTAATTTTAAAAGAATATTGAACGTCGTTTAAAACATGTCTTTGGCTTGCGTCACATGAAATGCACCCACAATCCGGAACACTTTTTATTCGACGTTTTGGGATCTGGATTTGGGTCACATGAAATGTGCACCTAGTTTTAAGAAGGTAAAATTATTAAAATGACGCGCCTAAAGCAACTACGTGTTGTTAACTTTGTGAGGGCCATGAAATTAGCTAAATGGCACATCTTAAATTCTAAATATTTGAAAGTTATACTATCCAAGGGCCATGCGTTTGTCATTTTTGTTTGGCATGGCGCACCTCAAAATACTCTACTTAAAGGTTCTATGTTGATATATAAGGGCGATAATCATTTTGCGATGTCTAATATGGCTCGCCTCCAACGTATCAAAAGAATCTAATTGACTAAAAAAAATTACTGAACTTGCCACTTGTTTAAATAAAACTCGAACATACTAACTAAAATAGAAAATAATTAATTACAAGGGCCTTTTAACTTAAAGTCCAAATGCATGGCCGTTTCCAAGGCTTGGGCCCAATGAGCCCAAAGTCCTATTTGCAAAAACAAACACGCTAACAACTAAAAGCCTGGAATGAATGCCATAAAAGGCCCAATTCGAATCAAAACACAACAGCTGAAGCGTGATAGCTTAGGATCGAGTCCTTGTGAGCCCAATTATAGGAATCCGGCTCCCAATTATTAAGGTCATTTAAAATACCAATCAACGGATACCAAACTAAGTGCAATAAAATTGATTTAGCTAAAAAGAATAGACTCTTGATTTAAAAGGTCTAATTCCGATTACTCGATCTTCTGATTTCAAGAACTTTTGAAGACCAAAACAGAGGGGCAATTACATGTGCTCATCAGACAATCCATCACTTAAATCTTTGAATCATATAGTGTAGGCAGTGAGTAAAACAAATGGTAAATTAACACTAACTCATTCTTTTCAGTATTCAATCTACCCAAACTATTAACTGACATTCAAAACCCAACACAAGCCATACAATAGACTAGCTACCTCATAAATAATCTAATAGCATAAACAAATACTAAACATCACCCTTTTCGAACCTCTTTAACAACAACCAAACATGCAAGCCTTTTCAAACATAAATGATGATTCGAATCAGCAGATAAAGAGAGCTATGACGTACTATTATGACTGACTACTCGACAAAAAAAAAATTAAAAGTCCCAAAACTAAATACTACTCCGAGATTTCAGTTGTTCAGTATAGAAATAATACTAAGTTTACATTACAAATCAAATTACTAAAACAACTAACTGCACCAGCTTATTGTAAATGAGATCAATTTAACTTGTCTATTCATGCTTCAAATTGACCTTACATTGTATAGAGTTCAAAGAAGTGTACCTGGAAATCAAGAAGGAATCAAAATGGAAAATCAGTAAAGAGTCAGCAGCAGACACAGTCCAGTAGATCAGCAATGTAACAGTAAAATCAACCACAGCAGCTAATCAGAATGAAATTAACTCCCAGCCACCAAAGAATAGACAGCAGAATGATTTGTTGAATTCAAAACAAAGTAACGCAGCCCGGAAAATAACTTCAGACAGAGCAGCTAACCCAACGGGTTATCAAGAATCAAAATGGAAAACTAGTAGAACAGTAATACTCTAACCCAAAACTTAGCTCAGTTTTCAAAGAAGAACAACTTCAAATTACTTCAAACACACACATTGAATCCCAAAATTACCAAGACAACACTGAAGTTCAAAGTGAAAGAAGAAAATTGTCTGCATATTACTCTTAAGCTCTCTCTTAATCTCTGTCTATGTATAAAGCTCTCTCTTATTGTGTATCTCAATGCCTATCTCTCAAGCTCTTGCAGAATGTTTTTCAGCTGGAGATTGCTTAAAAAACTTCATCCTATTGCTCTCAATATTTTAAGAATACTCCCACTCTAGAGTGTTTTTTCCCTCCCCCCCCCCCCCCCCCC
>MU703228.1:0-21729 GCA_026770625.1 Nicotiana glauca
AATAACTAATCCCGTTCCGACCGTCCTTTAATTGGAAAAACTCTTTTTATTATACCCTTCGCGGGATGTAAGCCACGTAAAAAAGAGGTGTGACATTGACAGGTCGAGCTCTATTCCCCATCGACTTACGATGAATCTAAGGAGTTTTCCTACTGGAACCCCGAACACTTGGCAGGATTCAGTTACAAGTTTTACCTTCTCAATTTGCTTAAGAACTTCATCAGATCTTCCATGTGGTCAGTGGCTCTCTTGGATTTGATGATGACATCGACTACGTACACCTCGATCTCTTTGTGTATCATGTCATGGAAAATAGTAGACATGGCTCTAATGTAGGTGGCCCTAGCATTCTTCAATCCGAATGGCATCATCTTGTAACAATACATCCCCCACGGCGTAATGAAAGCAGTTTCCTCCGCGTCTTCTTCGTCCATCCATATCTGATGATATCCGGCAAAACAATCGACAAATGACTGTAGCTCGTGCTTGGCGCAATTGTCAATCAGGATGTGTATGTTTGGCAGTGGGAAGTCATCTTTCGGACTGACCCGGTTGAGGTCCCGGTAGTCGACACAAATTCTGACCTTCCCATCCTTCTTTGGTACTGGAATGATGTTGGCTAACCATGTCGGGTACTCCACTACCCTGAGGACCTTGTCTTTGACTTGTTTGGTAACTTCTTCTTTGATTTTCGAACTCATGTCTGGTTTAAACTTTTTGAGTTTCTGTTTTACCGGCGGACATGTCGGATCTGTTGGCAGTTTGTCAGCTACAATGGATGTACTAAGACCAGTCATATCATCATATGACAAGGAAAATATGTCCTCATATTCTTTTAAGAATTTCGTGTACTCTCTCTTTTCTAACGGTGATAGGTGAACACTGATGCGCGTTTCCTTGACATTCTCTGTATCCTCCAAGTTGACAACCTCAATTTCATCTAGGTTAGACTTAGGTCTATTCTCAAAGCCCTCGACCTCTCTAATGACCTCTTTTAGTATTTCATCCTCTTCTGAGTCTATGTTCATTTGTTGCGTTACCTCATCACACGTCACATTCGTTGGTTCATCAAGATAGGTAATAGTAATGCTGTGTAAAGTAAAGTAAATGGCAGAGAAAATAAATAATAAGAGCGAGATTTATATAAGAAACTAAAATGCTTTGATAAATGCCAAAAGTTTTTTGAACATCGGAGCTCTTTTCAAAAATTCAAAGATAATACTGAAGGGAAATCAACTAATAATAAAAATAATGCATAGTGCTTTGCTCAGCCTTGCTACCCCGAAGCTCTCCGGGCCTTGGTAATTCTAACAGACCAATTATTGAGGCGCTCTCCTCAGTTCACTGCCTGTATGGAAGGGCCTTCCTCCCCTTCCTCCTCGAGAATGACGTGATAGTCCATATTGTCATCTTCCAAAAATAGGTTCTTAATTGCTGCCAATGTTTCATCTTCCTCTGACCCATACACGATGTCTGATGGCTGGAAAGTTTGTTCCAGGCAGGGTATCGGGTGCTCCAGTGGATAGTAAGGACCGCGCCATAGTGGCGACCAGTTCATTCTTGCCAAGTGTATCCATACCCTAACCCTAAAGTGGTGACATGCTTCTTCAGTTTGATAGGCTTGGTAATTCCCTGAAGGTTCTTGCCGAGCCCTTTGCCAGGTTCATACCCGCTCCAGTTTAATATACTCTCAATCTTGTTATCCCACCACTTATCTTTGTCCATGGCGTTGACTCGCTCAATCTGGTGGTAGGTTTCTCGTCCTAGTTTCCTTCTTCCTTCAATTGTTGGGATGGTTTGACGACTGTATATGGGGTTACTCCTGTCACCATAAATAATCACCTCTTCGTGATTCCACTCGAACTTCATTGCCTGGTGCAAGGTTGATGCTACAGCTCCAGCGGCGTGGATCCAAGGTCGTCCCAGTAGCAAGTTGTAGGATGCTGGGATGTCTATCACTTGAAAATCAACATCGAACCAAGTTGGTCCCATTTGTAAACAGAGACTGATCTCTCCAATAGTGGACCTTTTTGAGCCATCAAAGTTTTAACGTTGATAGCCTCATTCTTGATTTCATGGAGACTTTTCCCTAACGTTCTAAGGGTCACCAATGGAAAAATGTTGAGGCTGGACCCTCTATCAATCAAAGTCCTGGTGATGAAATAGTCCTCGCATTGCACAGTGATGTGCAACGCTTTGTTGTGGCCTAAACCTTCAGGGGGCAACTCATCCTCGTGTAAAGTGATCTTATGACTCTCCAATACCTGCCCGACCATATTTTCCATCTCCCATCCAGTTATATTGCTAGGTACGTACGCCTCACCTAGTATCTTTATCAGGGCATTCTTGTGTGTCTCGGAGCTTTGTAGTAGAGCTAGAATGGAGATCTGTACTGGTGTTTTGTTTAATTGGTCAACAAATGAATATTCTTTTGCCTATATATTCTGCCAGAGATCATCTAGCACACTTTTAATATGCCGTCTAGAGGCCTACTTACTTGATACAACCAAATGTTCCGGAGTATAAACCCTACCGGTCCTGATCATACCCTGTGCTGCAATTGCTTCTCCGGACCTAGTCTTTCCCTTCCTTCTTGCCTTGGTGGTGTAATCCCAAGGTATGTCCTGTGTATGGAACGACGTTATGGCTGACATCGCTACCGGAATGGGCACTCTCGCTTTAGATGGCAATACAACAACTTATAATGGTACTTTCGAAGACCTAAACTCCACCTCAATCAGCTCTGTGACCCTTTTGGATGACGGTGTTTCAAGCTCGAGAGGCACGGACATGTTTACTTCATTATTCCCAGAAGGCTGAATCAGGGCTACAATTGGATTCAGTGTGACGGCTGGTTTCTTGGGCTCTTCACCTTTGGCAATTAATCCAATTGACCCCCTAGGGTCCCAATTATCTTCTACTTCGATCATATGCACACCAACACCCTTATGATCAGGCAAGGGATTATTACAAACGTTAGGAACAGGTTCCTTAGCTACTATGATTTTATTGTCAATTATATCTTGGATTTTATCTTTCAGAGATCGACACTCATCGATGGTATGTCCCTTCATGCCAGAATGGTATGCACATGATTTATTTGGATTGACCCACTGGGAAGGATTATCTGCAGTTATGGTGGGTATTGGGGTGACGTAACCAGCTGCTTTGAGTCTTTCATGTAGTTGGTCGATTGGCTCGGCGATGGCGGTGTATTTCCTCGGAGGTTTGCGATCAAAGTTAGGGTGTGGCATGGGGAATTTTTGGCGGGCGGGAGGTGATTGGTAGTGGGCATTATAGGCTTGGTAGACTGGTGCAGGTTGGGAATATCTTGGTGAGGTGGGTTGATATGTGGGAGAGGGAGATGATTGGTAAGCGGGTGATGGAATTTGGTAAGAGGGTGGAGATGCTTGGTAGTTAGGGATAGGCTGGTATGTCAGAGGGGGTACTAGGTAGGCTTGGTATTTAGTGGGGACTTGGTTCGCTGTGCAACCATCATGACACTCACGTCCTTTTTCTTGGATGTGCCACCCAATTGTAGGACTTTTTTGGTAGCCTCCAGTGCTTCAAAATTAGTGACCATTCTGCTCTTAATTCCCTCTTCAATCCTTTCTCCTAGCTTGATGATATCGGAGAACTTATGGCCCTATATCAAAATTAACCTCTCATAATACTATGGATCTTGCGCTCGGATGAAAAATCAGTTCGTCTGTTCTTCTTCTAAGGCCAGCCTGACCTTAGCAGCCTCGGATCTCCATCGAGTAGCATACTCACGGAATGTCTCAATGGATTTATTTTTCAGATTCTTGATGTAGAAGATATCTGGTGCATTTTCTGTATTGAATCTGAACCTGTCCATGAAATCGGACGCCATTCCTACCCAGCTCGTCCATTTCTTGGGATCTTCGTTAATGTACCAAGATAGCGCATCGTCTTTCAAACTTCTCATGAAGAGTTTCATGCGAATCTTCTCGTCTCTTCCTACACTGAGCAGTTTATCACAATATGTCCTCAGATGGACTCTAGGATCCCCTCGAGCCATCAAATATTTCAAACTTAGGAGGTTTGTACCCCTAGGAAAGTTCAACGTCTAGCTGGATGCAAAGATCCTCATAATTCAGCCCTTCAATGCCTTTATTTCCTTCCATGCCCTTGACCCGGTTAGTCAACTTCTTGAGCTCAGCTGCCAGGTTCTTGATGAGAGAGTCTTTGTCATCAGACTCTGGTGTGTTTTTAATGGGTTTGGTGTAGTGTGGCAAGGTTCCCACATATATAGGAGTGTGGTGGGGATGATCATTTGATTGTTCAGGGATGAGGAGTGGAGTGTTGTTGAGATATGTGTCGCAATGATTTGGAGGCTGTTTCGACGGCTTTGGGATGTTCTGGGGAGCTATGGGGTGTTGAGTATTGGGAAAGTTGATTTCTGGAGTAGTGAGGGAGAATGACAGTCTTGCCAAGTTCCGAACTTGGTCTAATTCTTCTTGAAATTTCAGTAGCTTTTGTTCGAGCTGAGTTGCACTTTCTTTGGATACCTAAACACCCTGGGGAATCTCTACCCTTTCAACTGAGTTCTCCTTTCTGACGTTGTTCAAATATTCCATTTTTGCTTTGCCCCTGTTCTTGATAGGACTTGGAGGATGAGGAGGTGGAGGGCCCTTAGATCTTGTGCAATAAGCTGATGATGCCAGAATTCACGAACTAACCTTTTAGGGAGGGGAATAAAAATAAAAGTATAAACAACAAAAAGGTAACAAGTTAGTACGGATTTTGAGAAAAATATTGCAGTATTTAAACACATAGTATAAAAATATAAATCGTGTCCTAAATTGGGTGCCTCGTTGCGCCCGAGGTAGGCCTAGCGACAAGTTGATTTGGAGAACTTATAATGCTAAATGATTCATTTTACTGATAAAAATATGACGACACTAAAATTGCATAAGTAAAAATGTCACTAATGGACATTGGCCTTATTACATTCAAAAACGAAAAGGAAAAGAGACTCCTAACTATTTGGTCCGAGAAGGACCTTCCCCAGACTCAGCATTCTTGGCTCCACCGAACAGCGTCACTAGCTCACGCAATCCCAGCAGAAGATAGGCCCTAGCCAAATGTCCTCCTTCATTTCCCTTGGCGTTTTGGCAATTCTCGATTCTCCGAATGAATTTCCCTTCCAGCTATACTAACCCTCGCTCCAAAATGCCCTAGGCGCTAGTTAGCTCTGACAACCATATCCTTCCATTCCACGATCAACTTTTGATTTTCCTCTTGAATCTCCTGATGCTCACTCTCGCACTCTCTAATCCTTTTGCGCAACTGATTGTACTTGACCTGTATCTCATCCCTCTAGTCGATGACCCTGTGACCTCGAACGGACCCGGGCTGTCCTAACCTAGCATGTTCTTCTTCCAGTCAACCTGGATAGTATGAGGTGTAGCTGACGCGATACCTATCAGTTTTTATGGAATCCCTCTCCAGGACGATCTTGTTGTTCCACATTTGTTGAGCCTGACATTTGTATGGGCTATCGTCGTCATGGAAATCAGCCCTGAAATGACTCGTCTTCTCGACCTTTGGTATTACTTGCTTCCTACATGCCTGACTCATGACTCGGAGAGGGACATAAGGATAATTTCCCCTCAGACCAATAATATGAGGAATGGAGCATCTCGACAACAGTTGATGAACTCTCCAGCGGGAAACCATTCAAACATCCATTGTACCTTGTCTTCTTTCAAGTTTTCAAACAATTCTACCCATCCTTTAGCATCCCCTGGCTGAGCAAACATGTCGGGCATATAGTTCATTCTCTTGGGATGGTGAAAGGTTATATTATTATTCCACAGCCTTCGCGGAAGCTCTTGACGGTATCGACCCTTTTAGAGATGCTCTATAAGCCAGAGTTGGAGTAAAAAGTTGCAACCCTCAAAGTGACTGGCTCCTCATTGACAGTTCTCCAAAGCTCGGTAGATCTCAGCAACAATCATGGGCACTATGCTAAAAGGTTGCCCTCCAATCCCTTCCATTAATGTTTTGGTGACCATGGCTAGTCTGGTGTGGATCCTAGCCTTCTTCATGGGAAACACTATCATCCCCAAGAAACAGAACATGAAGACGAAAACCCTCATGTTGATATACCCCAATGATGTGAGGGCGAATTCATCTGGATAGGTGCGGTAGGACTTGCTATGACCGTACCTCCCGTACAGTTAGTCGAAGGGAATATAGGAATCCTTCAAACAAGTAAAATCTGAGTTTTTCTTCAACCCCATCATTTTGAAGAAACTCCTACCCTTGCGGTTTTCTGGCATGAGCAAACCTAGAGTCTCCCAAGGAATACCGGCTATCCCACATATTTCCTCGAGCAATGGTGTCATTTCAAGGTCCCCAAATCGAAACACCGATCTATCACTGTCCCAGAACAACATCACAGCCTCTATGATTTTGTTATCTGGTTAAATTTCCAAAAAGGGAGGGTAAGTTTCCCAAATACTTGCGGACGAGAGTCTGATCACTGGAATGAAGGTCCTCCCTTAGCAACCTTGGATGAATGTTGGTTACCATGCCGAATATGGGGATTTCGTGCCTTATTTAGTCCCTTACCCCCACCGGACTTGACTATTTAAACCAATAATTAGCATAATGGCATTTAGTTCTCCAAATAAATGCACAGAGCATGGCATTGTCTGTTTGGGTTCCAGGGGAACCCAGTGGACTTTGTATAAGCTATCTTAAAGAGTCATTATGAGGATAGCATAACTGACTCGGCTAGGTTCGATAGTGATACATGAACAATTTAAACAGAATAAGGTTTCTATAGGGTGCTAGACCGGTACCCTTGAGCGGACAACTCAAGAGGGAAAGGCATGGAACCTTCGACTACACTGCTGATCGACTGGTTTTACCGCAAATATGCCTTTGCCAAATTTAGGGGTAATACTATTGGAAGAGTGCAACCACTCAATAAGCGTTGCTATGGTATTTGTTTAGCACGAGTGGAATATGATGCTGAAGATGCAATTACAAAAAATGAAACAAATTATCACGTATTTTCACGTTCATAATAATTAAAATAATAGCTCGAAAAATTAAACGTTATTTGAAGAAAAATAGTAACAGAAAACGTTTAAAGAAAAAGGAAACAAAAAGACAAGTCAGTTTCAAATAAAGGCATTAAGCAAAGCAGTAAAGAAAGCAGTAAAGTCACATATAACATGAAGTGGTAAAAGCCTAAAGAATTCCCCAGCAGAGTCGCCATGCTGTCGATGCCCATTTTTTCTCGCGAAATCGGGTTTACGACTTTTGGGAAGCCAACTCTATTCCCGTTTGGGAATTGGGTTTTGTAATTGAAGAGTCGCCACCTAATGATTAAGTGCATTAGGACACTAATGGTTTGAGTTTGAAAAACCAGAGTTTAGGTAAGGGCTAGAATTATCTCGAGGGGAAGGTGTTAGGCACCCCTCAAGATCCACTAGTATAGTTCCCGGCCATGCTATGTTGTGACTTTAATGAAAATAGGTACACAAATAGATACATGACAAGTATGTTAGAATCAAGGTCTAGATGATCTACAATTTGTTTTAAGGAAGGTCTAAATGCAGAAAGTTAATCAAGACATTAAATTAAAGAGGAGTTTGAGTAGTTGAAAAGACAGGGTTTTATTGATATTAAACAAAGTTACATAAGGTGAGGGGTCCTAGGTTTATAAAAAACATGGATCATCCACATAACACCAGTAACCAATCGTACGCATAGTGTTATTGTGTGATCATCATCTCCATGTCTACCCTTCATACCCTGTTAAGGTATTAAGCGCGAAATGGTATCGTTACCTACAGCATGTTATTACCCATCCCACCTACCAGTCCTGGAGGCTTTTAAGACTACTAATCCTAAAGGGAGGAAGCTTGGCTTTTCAGAGGTTTAAAAGGTTAAAATACTAAGGCGTCCGGCAAAACATATAAAAAAATAGTAATGGGATCACAAAAGCAATTAAGGTCAGATAAACCTCCTTTAATCACAAAAATCATGGAGTTTAGCACGTCTTACATATACTGATTAGGTCCAAATTATGTTTAACATTAAGCAGGCTGGTTCATTACATATTTTCAGACAAGAAGTTCGCATTAGGCTCGCCTGGCTGTAACTTATTGAAGACTGGTGCAATTAGTTAACTACTTGTTTGCCTAAGTGATGACCTATAGGCATGGCATCTACTAGTTTCAGGAGTAAAGAAATAAACTGATTACAGAAAGTTGCCAGTTTTAACAGAATTGTATGAGTTTTGTAGTTGGTTGCTACTGGCATACTAATATTAAAACGAACGATTCAGGTTTGGTTGCTAGCTCCTATAGGCATGCTTTCTACTGTTGTTAATTTTAAACACTTCTTATAGGCGTAGAAGGAGTGCAAAAATCCTATGAGCATGGTATCTAGGATGCACTTGATTATTATTTGCCCTATAACTATTTGCCTAATGATAAATGCAAAAATGCAGAACCTTAAAAACATGGTTTCTACATGCAGAATTCCTATGAGCAGGATATCTATATGAAAGTGCAGAATTCCTATGAGCATGGTTTCTACATATGAAAGTGCAGAATTCCTGTGAGCATGGTTTCTACATATGAAAGTGCAGAAATCCTATGAGCATGATTTCTATATATGAAAGTGCAGAATTCTTGTGAGCGTGGCTTCTATATATGAAAGTGCAGAAATCCTATGAGCATGATTTCTATATATGAAAGTGCAGAAACTCAAAGAAAACTCCTATAGGCAGGATATCTACCCTTATGCATACATAGATAACCCTACCTTTTTACTAAAACCCCATAAGTTATTACAAATTTATTACAGACCAAATGAATCTAACAGAAAATAAATTACATCAGAGCTTTTAAGCTACATCCAAGGAGCCTAATTCAGACCCAAGGTCTAACAATATGATATAGTTAACTGTCGGGATCAAGTTCCACGGACTTTCTCTTATCCGGAATGTGTCAAAGTGAGTTTCAAGAACTCCAAGCAATGCTTACACCCATATATCATTACAGAACTGAATTAAAGTGCAGTGTGGAAGGGCCAGCCCTCCTATGTCCAAGTTCAGAGGGAGCTGAAGGTCCCAAGGCAAGGTTCATTGGAGGGGGACAGAACTTAGAATCTAGGAACAAGTGCAAGTGCAATAGAGGGAATTAAGGGATGCCAAGGTAGGCTGGTGGTCATACCCAGCAACATAGAATGCTGTCACACCCTTGGCCAGCCCACTAGCCAAACATTGGAGAGTCAAGACCTACTGAAGGTCAAACAATGGCCTGGGTAGTAATTAGGATACTGTCAGGCCAAGGTTTTAACTCAGCACATAGAAGGAATTAGGAGTAGGGATTCATATAAAAACAGAAGCAAAAGAAAGAAAAATACTTAGCATAAGTTACGAAGCATGAATAGCAAACCACTCAAAAGAATGAAACTATAAAATAAACACATAGGGATGAGGCAAAAGTTTAAATAAAAGGAATACCAGTTTCAGAAAGAGACAAGCAAAAGAGAGCAAAAGTCTTGCAACGAAGCCACAATTTAAATAGCAAGAGAGAAAAATTTGTATGTGTGTGAGTTCAGACAGGACTCGAGCCATGTTTGTTAAAAAAAATGCAGGTATTTATAGTGTGAGAAATATGCAAAAATAAGGTAAGGACTGTAATTTAGACATAATTGGGGGAATATGTGTCTATTAAAATCAAATCAGTATAAAAAACTTCTTTTAATAAAGCAATTAAACCAAACGGTAGCATGTAAGTGTTAAATAAGGAAAGAAATCACGCAGGGCTAGACATGACAAATAAGAAAATATTTTCAGCACAGTATGAGTATACCACATCTATTAGGGGTTAAGTTCATTAGACCTTAATTAAGGAAAGGTCTGTAAGAATCCCATACTAATATAATTAAGGTAATGGGATCAAATCAACTTAAGTAGAAAGGCAAGGTCGAAAGGAAAATATTTCAACAAGTCCGATAAACAAGGGAAATCAGTACAATAAAGGAAAGGATCAATTCAAGAGTGCAATCAGAAATACACAAAGAGATTTGAAATCTGTCCACAATCAAAGGTTATTTTAAGAGGGAAATTTAACCTATAAAGAGTGCATAAACATTAAGCATGCGAGGTTGGATTTAAGACAAAAAGAGTGTCATGCAGTCAAAAATCAGTGAGTAGAGGACCATAGGAACATGGTAGTTATCTCAAAGAAGAGGGAATATCAGATAGCTTGCAAAAGGTCAAGTAAAAAGGTCCTATAGAGTTTAACAAGAGCTCAGAATCGTATGTAGAAACAAAGTTGACACAAAGTTTTTGAAACTCAGTCGAACAGTAGAGGAAAAAACTTCAGGCACTCAAATAGGTCCAAAGAGACTAGGGTTTTGAAATCAAACACGTTCAGAGACAAGAAACAAATAAATCACGTAACAAGTAGCCTCAAAAACTCGAATGAACCCCAAATTCTAGGGTTTTTGCCATTAATTGAGTCTAGAGATGAAAACAAGTAAGTCAGGCAAAAATGATAACGGAATAAGTGCAGAGATCATAAAGGAACATGTACTTCCCAGTAGAAGCAACTCATGGATAACATAAAAAAAAATCTATCCATGGAAAAATATAGTAGAAGAACTCGTAACAACAAGGTAGAAGAAACACAGTAGAAGAAACACATAAGGATGTTAAACATATAAGAATCACAGTAGATCATGTTAAAAAATATCAAAGAAACCCTAAATCGGGGAAGATGAAAAGGTTTAAAAGCAAGTTTTTGAAAGAAACTTTTGAGAAAATGCTTGAGACCCCAAGATAAACACAGATCTAGGACAGTTCTAGAGATATCAGAGGAACCTCGAAAGGTTAGGGTTTCAGAAGAAACCTAGAAGTGAGAAAGGCCTGGAAAACTCGTGGATCTAAGTCGGAGAAGTTAGACTCAGGCTCGAACGTCCATGATATGCCGGAGTAAAGCCGTAGACGACCATGGAACCCTGACTCGAAAGAGATCTGGGTAGAGATCTTCAAGGTCAGGCTTTGAGCCTTCAGAAAACTGGTGTATAAGAGCGCCAGGGGGTGGGTGTAAGATCCTCATAGCTTTGGTGGCCATAGATTTCGGTGGACCTCTGATCTGAGACGGCAAGAGGTGACTATGGTTTGAGAGAGTTGAGGGTTTCAGAGGCGGCGGTTGGTGAGAAATGAGGTAGGGTAATGGGGTCGTTTGAATTAAAAAAGAAAAGGGGGCGTCGAATACTGTTCCTAACTCGCAACCTCAAGGGGATAAGCACATACATCTCCATATTGATCCCTCAGACTCTACCAAGCTTGTCTGTGAATTGTGAGACCTAAGCAACCTAGAGCTCTGACACCAACTTGTCACAACATGGATTTCCCACCCCTGGGAGTCGTGATGGAGCCTACTCGTGAAACCTAGGAAAATCGAGTATTATAGATTCATCAACCCTTTTTCTTAGCCTTTTTAACAGTTCAATATAATAGGTGATCAACAACGTAACAATCATAATAAACAGAAACGCGGAAGACAGATACTATTAGTTTAGCCATATACTAGTATAGAATCTAACATACATCTCTACCCAAAACTTGGTGTCACAATATCACGGACTATCTATGAATATTACAACCAGTGTTTTGAAGGAAAATAATACAAATCTGTCTCTGAAATACATAAAAACAAAATAAAAAAATAGATGGGGAGGCCAAGGCCTTCAGACGCCTGTAGGACTACCTCGGGTCTCCTGATGGACTTAAGGCAGCAACCTCTCTCTACGATCCAAATGCTCCAGAACTGGGATATGCACACAGTGCAGAGTATAGTTTCAACACAACCGACCCCATGTGCTGGTACGTGTCGAGCCTAACCTCGGTGAAGTAGTAACGAGGCTAGGACAAGACTGCCAAATAAACCTGTGCAGTTTAAAGCTTATAAGACAAGTAATAGTAACGGAAACTAGCAGTTAAAGATGGGAAGGGGAACATGCTGCGGGGGAATATCAAGTACCAACAGTAACTCAGGAGAAAAGCATAAAGAACATATTAAATTTCGCATTAGTAAGAATAAGAAAACAGTAACGAATCAATATCCACTTTTATTCTTTATTGTTGCAGCGTGCAACCTGATCCAACTCATATATCACTATTGAGGCGTGCAACCCAATCCAATCATATAATCACTATTGCGGCGTGCAACTCGATCCAATCATATTTCGCTGTTGCGGCGTGCTACCCGACCCCTTCTGTCCTCCCTTATTAATCCATGTTGAGGCGTGCAAACCGATCCCATACAATATTATTACGGCATGAAACCCAATCCCAATATACAATTTAACACCAATCACAAAAGAATCCCGACAAGGAAACAATAAAGAAACAACAATATTTCGGCACGAGAATCAACAAAAATACATCCCGACAAAGGAACCAATTAGTAAGAATTAAATACGTCCCGGCAAGGGAATCAGCTATAACCAAACTTGTACCAACATTTAAATTCACAAATGAAACCTCAATTGCAACCAATGCTCAACAATAAATAAATATCACGAGAATAATCAGAATTCTTGGCCAGCACGGAGAATCAGCAACTTAGGCATTTGTACTGCTTATTAAGAAACACAATGATTATAATTTAAGACTCACAGGCATGCTTGACAACGACGTATAGATACTTGTCACCACACCTATACGATGGACACTACACTAGCACATAGCAAATAAAGCACAATACCTATTCACTCAAGCTAAGGTTAGACCAAACACTTACCTCAGACTTCCACGACCAACTCAATTCTCAAACACCGCTTTTCCTTTAGAATTTGCCTCCAAATTATTTGTATCTAGTCCAAATTAATTTAACAACATCAATAAATGCTAAATAATTCATATCCAATGCTTAATTATATGTCTTCTATCATTTTTTCCAAAAAGTCAAAAATCGTCCTCGGGCCTGCTTGGTCAAAACTTGAGGTTCAGACCAAAACCTGATCACCCATTCACCCACGAGCCCAAATATGCAATTAGTTTCGAAATTCGATCCTAGAACGAGGTCTAAATTTTAATTATTCAGAAAGTCTTAACTCTATCCAAATTCCCAATTTCTACCATAAATACCCTAGGTTTTTGGATGAAGATTGATGAAATGAAATAGGAAATCGAAAGAAAAAGGTTTAAAATTATATACCAATATTTTTGGGAAGAAATTGTTCCTTGAAAATCGCCTCAATGCTCTCTAGTTTTGAAAATATGAAAGTATGGGCTAAATCCCGACTTTGCTATTGTTTTAAGTGTTGGGCGACAGTGTTCATCGCGTTCGCGAGAACACTGTTACGATCGCGAAGAGCTGCCAGAAGTGGACTTACGCGATCGATAAGCCTCCCTGAACTTCGCGTTTGCGGAGAACATTACGCATTCGCGTAGAAGAAATGACAAGTCCCCAGCCCACCTCCATTTTTACACTACTCGTTCGCGTGACACTGGTTGTGTTCGCGATGAGCAATCCCCTAGTGCTCCGCATTCGCGAAGAACAAATCCACCCAGTCCCAATTTCCTTTTCGCGATCACGAGAGTTACTACGCAATCGCGATGCACAAAATGTCTGGGCACCTGAAGCAGTAAAACCTACAACTTTTCTAAGTGTAAAAACCTTACGAAACTTATCCGAAACTCACCAAAGCCCTCGGGGTTCCAAATCAAACATGCACACTAACTCAAAGACATCATATGGACTTACTCGTGCATTCAAATCGCCAAACTAACACCTCCAACAACGAATTTAGCATCAAAATCAAAGAAGAATCTCAAGAACTCCTAAGTTCATATTTTAACAAGCGATGGTCCGATTCACGTCATATCAAGTCCGTTTCTTACCAAATTTTACAAGCTCAACCTACATACCATATAAGACCTGTACTGGGCTCCGGAACCACAATATGGGCCTAATACCATCAATTTCAAATGCACTTCAGTTTCCAAAAACTCAAAACATTTTACTTAAACAATTTTCTTCAAAAATTTATTTCTCGGGCTTGGGACCTCGGAATTCAATCCCGGGATATGCCCAAGTCCCATATTTTTCTACGAACCCTACGGGACTGTCAAACCACGGGTCCAGGTCCGTTTACCTAAAATATCGACCAATGTCAACTTAAATTCAATTTTAAAAGGCCAAAATAACATTTTTATCAAATTTTTCCATAAAAGTGTTCCGGATATCCGCTCGGACCGCGCACGCAAATTGAGGTGAGATGAAAGTAGACTTTTAAGGCCTCAGAACACAGAATTTACTTGTAAATCAAGTTTTTGGTCATCACACTCTCACACTATGTTTAAAGTATCTTTGGGTCATTTTACCCCAACAATTGGTATCAGAGCCAACGGTTTGGCGGAGTGGGGCATGGGGGCCTTACTTAGTGCCTTTGCTCGTCTATGAGTTTTACGATCATTACCCATAGCTTTGAAGACGCATACACAACCTTTGGGTTTCAGTGACCGTAAATACTCGGATATCATGTAGGTGGTATATAGTTAATCTCCAAATTAGCCCATAAACGGTGATGGCCATGTGGAACTTAGTTTAATGGGAAGATCGTTGGGAGTGTGTGAACAAAGTCCCACATGGAAAGCAAGGGCGGCCCGATGAACTTTGTGGCCTAAAGCCAAATTTTATGAGGGGCCTTATCTTTTTAAAAATAAATATTTATTTCTTTATTTAAGATCTATTTTTTAAACATTCTTAAATACAAAGTAATTAATAATTTTCTTATAATCAATAACTCCTAATAAGTATATCTCAGTTGACAATATAGCTAATTCATGCAATCTTTCTTGAGACGTTGTTGATGTTAGCTAGGTAAGATTTTATCAATTTTAATTTTGACAACTTCTTTCCGCTGAAGAAACAGTAATAAGATCACTTATTAACATTATTCCGTAAGCAATATAGACATTTAAAAAAGAATGAAATACTTATATTTGATTGAGCATATCGATTAAACTGCTACTCTATCTTCTACTTATGCTATTTGTTTATACTTTTAATTTCGAAAATAAATCTAAACCATCAATATCGAATTGATTATTATGCTTTAAGGAACATTCAAGATTGAGGCAATATTTTTCCAAATTTTCATCATCTAGTGATCTTAGCTTTTATCGCTAAATAAAAAATTTACAATATTTCATATGCTTCGAATTGTTCAAATCTATTTCGAAGTGAAAAAATAGCATTGTCTACTATGTATAATAGTAATCAACTCTAAAGGACTCTTCGAAGTATTTTTGAGATTTCATTATCAATATTCTCATCAAATTGTTACTTCCTATATATCACACGTTTCTTATGAAATTCGGGTTCGATATTCAGTTCAAGTGCAATTTTCTTGGCAAAAATCCTAGCAGTTGCATATCCTTCTTCTCTATGTTTGTTAAAGAAAGAAATCAAACTTTTTCGCATCGATTTTTTTTTAATTTATGCATAACCTATTCGGTGTAACAAAATTTGGGGCGCCCCACAAATATGGGACCTAAAGTAGTTGCTTTACTTGATTTATGGAAGGACCGCCCCTGATGGAAAGTAGAAAAGAAAAAGGGACTTTTACTTAGCTATACTACATTAGAAACTTATTTACTTATGTTCTCTATGTTTTGTAGTTTTTAATAAGTATCTAGATTTTTCTTACAAATTGTATATATTGCTCCTTAAAAGGCTTCCACCCCATCATTGGTGCCTTCAATTAAGGGATACAATTACATCCTCTTTTTTTTTTCCCTCTTCTCTCTCCTTTTTTTAACATAAAAATCCCTTAATCTACGCCAAGAATATCCTTATTCTCTCTTCCCATCATTGTTGGCAACTTTATATTATTAAAAATTTAAAAAATTATTCAGAAATTATATGATAACTGTATCATAATTGTATTTGAACTGTATCAGATACATCAATCCTAAAACATAATTGTATCATACTTGTATTCCAATTGTATCTAACTTGTATTTAATATATTAATACCCAAAATAATAAATGATACAATACTAATAAATTAATATACAATTATCATATATTTGTGATACAAACTGTAAAATTCATCATGAACTAACAACTGCTCGTAATAATATACAACGAATATACAATTACCATACATTAGTAATACAATTCCTTCAGCAACTATGATACATATACAGTTATAATACAATCACAATACATTTCTGAAAATTGTGATACAAATTATGATATTCATCTTCTTCAAGTTTTAATCACAACTCTACACTAAAAATCTAATTTAATCATATTATAATTGTATTAGTATTGTATCAAGTACTGCTTTGGATATTGATGTATCATATACAAGTCACATATATTAAGGATTATAGAAAGACAGAAAACAAGATTCAAAACTTACTAACAGCTTGATTCTAGAGCAATTTTTTGAATTTCGTCTATAGTGTATAAATAAGAAATAGAGATTTTGGGTGAATAGTAAGATTTTAGAAAGAGAAAAATTGGGTTTGAAAATCTTTGGAAAAGGAAACAAATCGGAAATTTGGGTGATATAAAAATAAAAGAGAGATTTTGGATGATTATTAAGCAAGAGAGAAAACATAAATAATATCTTAAATGTAGGGGAGGGTTTTTGGAAATAGGCAAAAATTAAGGGATCTTAATTTTTTTTCCTTTTTAAGGTTTTGTATATAACATGTAAATTTAGATATACAAAGTAATTAATAAGGAACCTAAATAAAGGTGGTAAATAGGTTTATATTATACTATAACTAGGTAAAAATCCTAAAGAAAAATAAGCTACTTATAAGGAGTTTGATACTTTAAATGGTGTGACGTCTTTTGGGGAAAATCGTGCAAGTTTGGCTCAAAACGGACAATATCACACTATGTTAAGAATATTTTTTGACCATTTTAGCCCAACATGAACAAGTACAATGTCTATGCAGTTTCAATCACAATCCATGTCATGACGGGATTCATGCTCATTGCCCTCATATGGGAATTTGACTTTCCTCCCTGCATGGCCTCGTAATTGCTTGCCATCCTTAAGGAAGGAACCAACTCTAAAGACAATTAAGATGAAGCCATCTCCTTTGCCCAACTCGACGAAATCTTTGCCACTGTAATCGTCATTGGAACCTATCAAGCTATCATGACTGGTATTCTTATATCTTGCAGCTGATACTGATTTCTGTACAGTAAGTTCTTTCCCTTTCAATTTTCCTCATAAAACGTACTATTGGGACTCGATAAACAAAGTCATTTAGACCAATGGTCTAAGAATTAAATTACCTATAAAAACAATATATTACCCAAAGTCGTCTGAAAGATCTCACACAAGTTCACTAGAAACTTTTAGACCAATAGTCTAGAAATTGAACTACCTAAAAAAGTTATGACCAAACATTAGACGTTAATCTAAAGTTGTCTGGAAAGTTTCACGCAAGTTCAGTATAGTTTTTAAACCAATAGTTTAGAAACTGAATTACCTATAAAAAAAAAATTATGCAATCTAAAGTTGTTTCGGAAAATTTACACCAAGTCCAGTGGAACTTTTAGACTATATTAATGGTCTAGAAATTAACTTACCTAAAAAAATTATGACAAAACTTAGATGACTTGATCTAAAAGTTGCCTAGAACTGTTAGCGTAGATTTTTCATTCTTGTAGATGACTCAATTTTTTAATTATCAGGTTACAAACTCATATTTAATACAAAATTTTTATTACATTATACCATAATAGATCATATTAAATAAAGAAAATTTAATTTTCTCCGTCTTCTAGGAGAAACTTCGCACATTCCACGAGAAAACGTGATGCCAACACAAGTTGTAACATATGATGTTATGATCTGTGCCATGAATTTATGAAAGAGTTGGACTATGTTGAAATCTATCCATATAATGTATAAAAGACTCTTGGTTGTAACGTTCACGAGGTTGTATATAATCCAATATTCAGTGATATGATTTTTCTATTGGTTGAATTTGTCACGACCCAAAATTCACTATAAGCCGTGATGACGCCCAACGTCACTCTTAGATTAAATTTTTTATTATTTTCGCATTTTATTATTTTCGAAATCGTGAGTTAGATAAGGAAATCAACATATTAAAATTAAACTTACGCTTTAAGTAGAATAGATAATAAAAGTGTGTAAATGCAGCAAAATCACCAACAACATCTAGAACATCCCAAAACCTTGTGTCACAAGTGCATGAGCATTTACTAAGTAGTACGATAATAATACAATATCTGTACGGGATGTAAATAAGACATGATAGAGTAAATAGCACGATGGAACTCTATGGGCTGCAATACGTACCCTAGAATGCAACTCACCATAAAGTCCCCTCAGCAGCTGCGCCTACGCGCCAAGATAACCACAAATTGAACCTGTCAGATCTTGCACATTTAGTACAGTAGTGTAGCATGACTACGTAAATCAACGCATATCCAGTAAGTATCTAGACTATTCCCGGAGAAGTAGTAACGAGGGATTGACATCGACACTTAGTAGAGGTCCCATAAAGCAATATAATAAATCTTAAGCAGATATGAAGCACACATCAATAATAGGGTAAATGTGTAAGTTACATAATCTTTCAAAAATTTCTTTTAAAGGTTTGAATTTGTCATTCTTATATTCTACCTCAACAGTTGAGATATATATATCAAGTGCCAGTATCAAACAGATAAGGAATACCATAATGCTAGGTATCAGTGGAAGGATAATCTCGTGAATATTCAGACTGCCAGCGATATAATGCTTGTATATGTCGGGGTCGTTCGGCCCAATTTAGAATAATGTGTACACTGCCGAGGATCGAACGACACGAACCATAAATTCATCTATTATACTGCCGAGGCGATCGGCCCGCTCTACAAAAAGCGGAGAAACTTATCGAATTACGAGTCACATGCTTACAACACAGATACAAGTGTATAATAATGAATATACCCCTTTACGTTTATCAAATATCTTGTCAACAAGGTGACAAAGCTTGGCCTAATATAATTATGTGTTTCTAAATCAATTTAAGTTACAAGTTCAATTAATTAAGCTAGCAAAATGAGTCCAAACAATTCAAATATCACATGATAAAGTCCTATGTCTACCTGGACATAAATATGCTTTAGCTACGTATGGACTCTCATCACCTTGTGCATATATAGAACCCACAACTAGTAGCACATAACAACTATATCACCTAGGGGGTAGTTTCCCCTGTACAAGATTAAACATGAGACTTACCTCGTTTCGAAATTTCATAATTTGTTCCAACGCCTCTCTAACACCGCAACTCAAAGCAAAACGTTCCGAAACTTGTCAAACAATGTGCAAATCAATCAAAATATACTCCAACACTCATAATAAATTAATTTATAACAATGTCCAACTATTCTTCAAAAGTTAATGAAGTCAACCCTGGGGCCCACATGCCCGGATTTCGAATATTTTCGAAGATAAACTTTTCTCATAACACCACGAACTCAAATATATAATTTATTCTAAATTTTATATCCAATTTCGTGGTCAAATCCAAAAATACCAAATAATCGGTCTTTTTTTTTTATACCAAAATCCCAAATTTTTACTAATTTCCATGTTTAAATTCATATATAAACCATGTATGTAACTCACAATATGCGAGAATTACTTACCTTGACATGGATGATGAAAATCTTCCCTCCAAGAGCTTTAAAAATCACCTAACCAAATGAAAATGAGAGAGAGATGAGCTAAGTCCCGCATAAAATTAATTTGCCCGGGCCTGCTCTTCTTCGCGTTTGTGGAAAGACCATCACGATTGCGAAGGCCAAAATCACTGGCTCCAAATTTTCCTCCATGGATTCACGATCTCCCCGTCGTGTTCCTGAAGCCTTCTGACCCTTGACCTACGCGTTCGTGGGCCACGAGCAGCATTCGCGAAGGCTTAACTGCTCTAGACCCAGCTCCCCCTTTCCTTCTATGCATTTGAGTAGGTTGCCTCAACTTCCCCTCTGTGTTCGCGACCGCTGCGTCGCATTCACGATGAACAAAACCAGCACCCTAAAAAATCCTTCTTCGCGAACGTGTAAATCCTTTCTTGTTCGCAAAGAACAAAACCAGACACCAGCAACCAGCAACAACAAATCGTCCAAACTTGGTCTGAAACCATCCCGAAATACCCCCGAGGTCCCCCTGAACCCTATCCAATCATGCTAACCAGTTCCATAAAACAACACGGACCTGCTCGAAGCCTTAAATCACACCAAACAACATCAAAACTACGATTTGACAATCGAAACCTTTCTTTAATTTTTTAAACATCCCAACTTCGCCGAGCGCGTCCGAGTTATGCTTAAACATCCCAAAATGATGCCAAATTTTGTGTGCAAGGCACAAATCACAATACGAACCTATTTTAAGGCTCAGAACCTCAAACGGACATTGATAACACCAATGTCCACTTCAAACCAAACTTAGAAAATTCTAAAACCTTCAACATGCTAATTTTCCATAATAGGTGCCGAAATGCTTCCAGACTACCCGATACTCAACTGTAATATACGCACAAGTCCAAAATTATCATACGAACTTATTGGAACCTTCAAACTCCGATTCCGAGGTCGTTTACTCAAAAGTCTAATCTTAGTCAACTCTTCCAACTTAAAGCTTCCGAATTTAGAATTTTCCTACCGAAACAACTCTGAAATTTCCCAAATTCAATTCCAACCAAACGTACAAGTCATACAATATGGAGTGAAGCTACTCACAGCCTTAAACCACGGTACGACATACTAGAGCTCAAAACGACCGATCAGAATGTTATAGAATTGATTGAATTAGTTGAAGGTGCATATTCTTCTTCTTTTGATTTGAGACGAATTAATTTTTCAAATGAAAGTGCTTTTGATAGGGAATGGAGAAAAGCCTTGCCTTAGCTTATTCAAGAGTACTAGGAAGGAGAAGAATAAGCATTACCTCTGTTGAAGGATATATATATATATATATATATATATATAGTTCGAAAGTAAAATTAAAAAAGAAAAAGCATAATAGAGCTTAAAGAACTAAAAAGAAAATAAAAAAAAGAGTTAGGTTGTTCGTTTGCTCTTTAGACCCCACCCTCCAAGTAGGGCAGGAGGTTTTGTTGGTGGTTCGAGAGTAAAACTAAAAAAGATAAAGCATAATAGAGTTTAAAGAACTAAAAACGAAAATAAAAAAAAGAGTTAGGTTGTTCGTTTGCTCTTTAGACCCCACCCTCCAAGTAGGGCAGGAGGTTTTGTTGGTGGTTCGAGAGTAAAACTAAAAAAGATAAAGCATAATAGAGTTTAAAGAACTAAAAACGAAAATAAAAAAAAGAGTTAGGTTGTTCGTTTGCTCTTTAGACCCCACCCTCCAAGTAGGGCAGGAGGTTTTGTTGGTGGTTCGAGAGTAAAACTAAAAAAGATAAAGCATAATAGAGTTTAAAGAACTAAAAACGAAAATAAAAAAAAGAGTTAGGTTGTTCGTTTGCTCTTTAGACCCCACCCTCCAAGTAGGGCAGGAGGTTTTGTTGGTGGTTCGAGAGTAAAACTAAAAAAGATAAAGCATAATAGAGTTTAAAGAACTAAAAACGAAAATAAAAAAAAGAGTTAGGTTGTTCGTTTGCTCTTTAGACCCCACCCTCCAAGTAGGGCTGGAGGTTTTGTTGGTGGT
>MU703228.1:29987-67401 GCA_026770625.1 Nicotiana glauca
CCGCCCCCAAAGTTTTTTTGATGGCACAGATTCTACTGCCACAAAGGATGTCACCGAATTGGTGACTTAGAAGTACCAAGGAAAAGTTTGCCCTCGGGGGCAGGTGGGTCTAGTTCGAGCCCGAGACTGGTTAATGGGTTTCCTACTACGAGTGTCGCTCCTGCTCAGAAGCAGTCGATCATTATCTCTGTTCCGAAGGACGCCCGGGTCCTCCGCACCCGTTGAGATAGTTAGTTACCTCTGGTGCCTGGTGACTGAAAAAGACCAAGCAAAGATGAACGAGGTAGATTCCCTATGCCGGTTCAATGAAGCGCAGTAAGCATTGAATCGGGTTAGGTGTTACCAAACCTTGTCATTTTTCAGCATTGGTTGCTTAGTGATCTTAATATTTCTCCTTGTATTCGAAGGACTTGGTGCTTCACCACGAGACCTTCCTCTAATACCGAGAAGAGCTGAGCCTCCCCGAGGCCGAATCCAAGGTGCTTTCTGAGAAGAGAGATATGTACAACCTTCTCAGTGAGTGACGCAAAGAAGAGGTTAAGAGTCTTCGGGCCGAGTTGTACGTGGCTCAAAAAGAACATGTCGTCTTGGTGGAAAAGGTAAAATTGTTTGAGGTTAGCGAAATGAGCTATACTCGATGACTAACGGTCCGAACCTGTAGGTCCAGCAGAAGCTTGATCGGATTAACTAGCTTCGAGCAGAGATGGACATGATAGAGGTTGAGGCCGAAAAATGGAAAAGCAAAATGGACCGCATGGCCTCGAAAAAGGAAACTACCCGTGTCATGACCCAAACTGATGGACCACGACGGGTACCCAATACGTTACTCAATCAAGTACCACCGTAACATATCTTTTGTGTCATACTATCATAGCTAAGTGAGACGGAGAGTCTGTCCTGAGATAAGTAGAATAAACATGAGATAATACTAGAGATGGAATGACCCAACTTGATATAGAAACTTACATACGTGACATGCAGGCCTATAAGGCCAACATGATCATTTGTAAACTCAAAACGTATGCCGACAAGGATATACAAGTATCCATATACATGAAATCTGTCTACAAGCCTATAAGAGTACATAATATCATAAAGTTCGGGACAGAGCCTCGCCATACCAATCAATGCATGTACTAATCATACTGACCAAATAAACAACTCGGGAGCAAATGGAGTGTACCAACAACTTTTGCAAAGCTAGTATCCTTCTTGGGGGACTCTCAACCTGTCTATCGGGACCTGCGGACATGAAACGCAGCGTCCCCAGGCAAAAGAGACGTCCGTACAAATAATGTACCAAGCATGTAAGGAATGAAAATCAGTAAATAATAGATATGAGAGAAACATGGAGTAAAAGACTTGAAATGTAAGTATGAATAACTCTGTGAATCCTTTAATATTTAAAATGTCATGCATATGCGTATAAATACCATACCATGCATGGGTATATGCATTCATAACATCATCAAGCCTCTGAGGGCATCCCATCATATCATCTCGGTCACTATGGAAAAATCATCAACTTATACCAGATGATCAGGTGGTGATGCATATATAACACCATAACCTTTTTCCATATCCCATATATATATATATATATATATATATATATATATATATATATATATATATATATATANCAATCTGATCATGAGTCAATGTAAATGAATGCAATGCATGAGGAGTAAGTCAATAAAATTTCTAGGAATGTCATAATATCATAATGTCTTTGATTAATGTCATCAAGTAAACTTTATCAATTTACGTATTTTCTGCGGTCCATGAACAAATGATAGAATAATACACATGGGGAATCAAGAACATATATATTTCAAGTATTTCTATGAATAGAGTCATTTATGGAAATTGTGCATTTGCTCATTTCGTTTATATCGTATGGATCATGCCAAAAATAAAGAAGGGATGACCTTAACATACCTGAGTCGATTCTCTTGATAATCCCTCTAACACACGTGAATTGCGACAACACGCAATGACAGATCGAAGTAGGGAAAAATTCGCATGATATTCTTGAGAAAGATTGCACCGTACTCCCTTAGAATCGCAAAATCCCGTTGCTATTACGCTGTATAATTTCGTATAATTGTTTTTGCTTAGGATCGTTATTTTGCTTAATTCTAATCCATCTCTCTTCATTATAATCCACCTCTCTTTGTGAATTAGTTGTCTTATACCTTACTGGGTATGGGCCCCACTAAGGTGATGACTTAGCATTTAAGTGTGACACCTTATCAAGTGAGTTTAAGAGTCATTAATTTGGCAAGGTTTGCTGCCACGTTTGGGGGGATTAGGCTTATCAAAATATCATAATTATTTAGCTAATCTTCCCCTAAATATCATAAATTACTCAATTACCCACTTAATCAAGAATTATCTCAAATTACTTAAAATACTACTCACTTTGTAACACACTTTATGTACCCTACTATCATGGTCATGTGGTACCTTGTATGGCACAAGTCCATAAATATCAGGTATTATAGCTCAAATTATATATTGTCCAAAAATGTCAATCTTTGACGAAATTCATTTTCTTTGATTTGTTTCCCCTCTCACCTTCATGAATTTACTCATCACATGTTTGAAATATCATAATGCTTATAACATCAAAATAATCACATTCTCGAATTTACACTGATTAACTTACGATGAAACTTCAACGTACGAAAATGCGGGATGTAACATCTCATTTCCGAGCTTCCATCAATTTACTTATGGCATACTTTCACGTATGAAAATATGGCGTGTAACATTATTCCTCCCTTTGGAACATTCGTTCTTGAATATTGACTGATGCACTTATCATTTTCATAACTTATGTCTTCCGAATACTTTAGTACTCTCCCTGCCATCTAGGAAACTGTTATGTGAATAAATCCAAAGGCCAGGGCATTTCCCCCTTTAGGCATCTTTCTCATACCATGACTTGTAACTGTTGTTACCTTTTATCATGCAACATGTACGACTTTGACCTTGTGAGTGCGCATATGCGATTCTTCTCTCCCTTTTCCTCCAGTTTTTAGCCAATCTCTAGGCCTCACTTTGTAAACATATGCAAAGCTTGACAAGATGTCTCTCTGGGCATCTATAGGCATACTAAAGTTCTTCGTTCGGTACTTTGTCGAACTTACAAATTTTGCTATATCTTATTTCATAGGCCCGGTTATCTATCCGCATGACTTTACTGTATCTAAATAGGCCATACTATACAATAACTCTTACTTCGATTTATCATTACTTAGGTCTACTGCCAAACTCCAGGTTACTTTTGTTGCTTATCCCATATGTATAAATCTAAGTCCTTTAATGCTTCCTCATTACTGTTCATCTTAAGAATGACGGCCTAATCTCATCTCATACTTTGTGACTTTTGTCCATCCATTGTTGATTCACCTTAATATTGATCTATAATATACCGCTGATAACTTGAAACCTTTTACGTAATCACCAGGGCTCACGTTGTATCATAGAACAGTTGAAGTGATTTTCCCGATCCACCTGGGGCCAATACGATACTATACTTCCATAACCTTATTTCATAGCATCCCAATGTGATTTACTGTACGTGGGTATTCTAATCCTGTACAGTTCATGAAATCATTTCTCAATCGAAGGCCCAAACGTCGTCCTTCATCTATCACAATTACACCCTTCTTCTACTACCAGGGCAACATTCTATCTCTCTTAAATGCTACTAGTCTTAGACACCTTCGAGTTTATTCAGGCTATACTGAGCTTTCTATAACTTAGAGAAACCATCAATTCTTCTTGTTTTTATTGGCTTAATCCCGAGGACTTATCCATTCTCGAGACCTTCTCACTCGGCCTTTCTATTCCTTACTCCTGTCTTCCTAAAACCTTGTTGCTTTACCATACTTTAGCTTGCGACCTACTGATATCTAATTATACTACTCGCAACCTTCCTTCAACTTGCTTGTATCATAGATTTCCTTGTGTTATTCTGGAACATCAAGCGAGACATCACATCGTCTCTAACTCTTCTTTACTCTCTTAATTAGACTTCTCGATACCTAGAAACCATAAGCTGGAAGATATGCTACTTACGACGCCGCTATCATTCTTGGATACTGAATCCCAATGCTTCTATCCCTCTATCTGAAGTATACATTATTCACAACCTTCTGCACCTAAGTATCTCATACGTTGTTCACCTTTACCTTACTTACCTTAAAATCTCTCATCGCATTTTCTATCTCTTTCATGACCTCCACTCCACAAAGGTGTGATTCACATCCACAACTTGAAGCTCTATTATCATACTCACACCTCTGGTGCATACACAATTTGCTGGGAGCTTCATACCCTTCTTATAAGGCTAGTCTCTTCTAACTGGCTTTATTATATAGCTATTATAGAATATGGTTACTGTACTATCTCTCTTGTACTTTTGATATTAAGAGTGATTCTGCAATGTCCTCAATCACGATTTCTATAATTTTCTTGGTCCAATAATAAGAATCATCATTTACTTTGTCGATATAACTCTTTAGTTTCCTCTTCCTTCTGATCAGCCTTTATGTAGGCTTAAGCTATCTTCCGATCTGCGGCTCATGGTATTACTTTAGCCTTTCATGGATGCTATGGAATATCCAGGATACAATCTTCTAACAATTCAATCCTTTGTCTATATTCTGGACGCAATTCTTTCCTTTAACTTATGCTGGAGTCTTCTACGGCTGTATGATTGTCAACATATATGTTGCAGGGGTAATACCCCGAAATCTTAAGTGCGTTCATAACGTAACTAACAGTGGATCATTGATCGAATAATTCCTTTTGTTCCTTCTCAACTTTCCTTAAATGCAAGCAATTACTTTTTGTGGTCGTTCTGCCACTTGTTGCATAAATACTTGGCTTATCTTAGTGCCCACGCTTATTAGAATTCCATACAACCTATATGATCTTAGATATCACCTTTTGATTTTCTTTTTCTTCTTCCCGTTCATTAGCCACAATAGGTGCCACTTTCTTATGGAGTGCATACAATGTTGTTATGAGATTGTTTTTGCATGACCATTTCCTCTTTAGGTCACTGTTCTTGGGTTGAAGCCTTCTTCCTTATTTCCTCAACTAGTCTTTTGTCGTAGTACTAAGGGAAGACCATATGGCTCTTATAAAGCTATGAGCTTATTACATCTATACTCAACGGAATTTTTAATGTCCTTCCTCACCTATAATTGTCTATAGTTACTTAACTGCACGCCCTTGTACTTGTAGGGTTGCTTCTGAGATGATATTGTGATTGTCTTCCAAATGACACCCTTTTTTATCTTCGTAACATTCATACGGTACCTTTAACTACCCCAATTCCTATCTGAATATTTCTCAAGGTGGCCACAATGTCATATCTGCGAGACTGAATTCCCCATGTTGGGGTTCAATATGTTTATCTTGCACGATCTGTTGATTTGTCTGTATCCTCTTGTCTAGCCATAAATAGGCTCTTCCCAAATCAATTACTAACTACTCATTGTCCCATTCTCATATCAATATTCCACGTAATCTTTCTTGGGTTATTCATTGTCTTAACTTACGTCCCGCACTGGCTCATTATCTATCAATAACATCTCGGGAAGGAACCCTTACTTCCTCTCCTTGACGTCGTATTTTCATAATGTTCTGGAATCGTAGCATATCTGTAGGATTTGAATAAGTGCAATCTCATACCTTACTCTTTTTTTATCGTATTCTTCCTTTACCATTCCATGTTACTAGACCACTTAATACTGACTTAATGCCACATCACTCCATATTCCCCCCTTTAGGGGAGTACTAAGATTTAGTGCTACAATGATCTACGTATAGATGATTTACCTCATTTTTGGCGTCTTTTCACATCATCAATGGCCCTTACTCGCCTTGCGGCAATCCTTCTATACCAAGGATAAAAAATTTCCTTACTCGCGAGGGTGACACTTAGTGTAACTGGCACATACAGTCCCTTAAGCTTAACTTTGCTCACATTGCTTGCTTTAAGGATGCATCTTCCTAAATATCCATTCTTTAAATTCCTCATTAATCTTCTTCTGTTGTCCACTCTATTATCACCGGAACGCAATATGAAATTCTCATGTTGTCGATCACTATCAATTAAATTAGTCCCTACACTACAACATTTTAGGCAGTTAACAACACCCAAGAAGTGTGGCCTAAAGTATCAAAAAATGTGGCCTTTGATCAACATCCACACTTTTCGACCTAAGGCAACCGTTTTTAGGGGGTGGTCTAAGCAAGCGTAACCTTTTCCCTAAGGAAACACTTTTCATGAGGCTAAGGCCACGATTTACAATATCCACCCTTTTTATGTCCTATGGCTACACCTTTGAAGCGTGTCTTTTGCTATCTTATAGGCCACTTTTTCAAGTGTTGCTCCTATAACAACACTTATAATGCGTGGCCTTTATTACTATACACACCATATTTTTGTCATACTCTAAGGCCATACTTTTAAGCGTAACAATTGTCATATTTTAACTAATATCCAAGCTACAATTTTGTGTTTAAAAAATTACATTTTTATATATATTCAATAATCGCATTTATTTCAAACATATTAACTCTAGTATGGAGATCTCAAGTACTACATTAATTAATTTGATTCACTAAGAAATAACAAAAAATAATTCAAATGCATATACTTGTAATGAATTTCAAAAAAGAAAGTATTTCATATAATACATCAAATAATAAAATCAATTGATTCAAGTTGCCCATTGGCCATTAACTTTACAAAATTGTATATATTCATGGTGTATCACAAATATCATAGTTGTCTAAAACTCTTCCTCATTTTCTTCCGATAAATCAACTTGACTTTAGGCCACCGTTTTCAATTTCATCCCCAAATTTTTCCTACACATTTAAAATGGAATTAAAGTTAGATAGGAACCAATAGTGAGCAAGTGAAAATTCAAATTAAAAACTTTCACTCATATTTTCAACAATCAAAAGCACAACACTTAATAGAGTAAAAGTAACACTATCAAAGCAGGAGACAATGGATGAGGGGACAAATAGAAATACCTACACAACATATTTGTTCATGCCATTTCAGAATAATTTCTTACAAGTTTCAGTGAGTAGTTGACAAAGAGCACTTTCCACTACCCCGAGCGACTAACTTTATACAATCCTGTTTAAGTTGGCCCCGTCATTTAGAACTAAAAACTTAATAGTGAGCTTTCTGATAGAATATATAATAGCAAACTATCAGACTTAGCACACTTCTCACTAGGGAATCCCAAGTTCAACTTAAGCATGACACATATGCTCAACATTATCAACATAGAAGATGACGTTTGCAAGGTATTCGTAAACCATATCTTTGCTAGAAAGAAGTAATTTTTGGAATGTATTTGTGGCCTCTCTTGCATGATACTTGAAAATTATATGTTCTATGTACATGAAAATAATTCATTTGATTTAACAGATATCTAGGTAATATGCTTTACACTTTGCCCTATGAATGTCCTCAAAGATGAGCTAAGGAATGAGATTAAGTGATTATACGAACCTTAAAAAATTTGAAAATCTTTTAAGTGAAAAAAATGAAGAACCACCGTGAAGAAATGGAAAAATATAAAAATAATATGCATAAATATATAAACTTCCAAATTGTATGAAACATACATACATTTCTAATTTTCAGGTGGTATGAAAACATAAAACATGCTAATGAAGTTGAACTGGTGTTATGATGGAGCACTGATTTTAGAAAAAAGAACTTGTAAGTAAAATCTCACTTTCAGGTAAACAGTAGCATATATTTCACAATTCTACTGGCAAAAGCGTAAAAGATAAAATAATTATATGGTTGAATAAAAGAATACCAGATATTGCTATGTAACCTTGTCTAGCGCATTTCTCTGCTTTGCGTATATTTTGCCAATACGTGCATCTTCTTCATGTGATTACAGAACCAACAACCTAAATATCAAGGGAAAGAAAGTCCAATTCATACTAAAACTCATCAAGTAAGCTTCCTGAATACGTTAATGAATAACCACAACTTAGTACTACAAAATGTACTAGTCTTACACAGATAAGTACCTACAGTTCACTCATAATCCAATGACACACTTCTGCTTAGAACACTTAAAAAGATACCTTTTTTTTTGGTAAACAAAGCAAATATATATTAGAAATTAAGTAGGGTTACAAGGAACATTTTCTGGTGGGGAGTCTATAGCACAAAAAGATAGAGGAGCATTCCTACCAGTAAGTACTACAACGTCCATAGCAGGACTGGTGTTTACTACATTTGTTATACTAGTTTGCGTTCCAGTTTCAATACAAAAAGAGAGGAGTTACACTGTAGTGGATTGGCATAGAGGGCGCCTGTAATGGTACCTTGTTGGTCTTGTAGAAGTGCATGCAATACAAAAGGAGGTGGTTGCAAAAAGATTGATGTGTTAGGCATTGCATGCTAAAGTCGTGCCGTGTTTGGCTAAGGTGTCTGCTACTTAATTTTGCTCCCTGTAAATGAGGATTACCCATGGCCTATTCAACTAACGGAGAAGGTACATGCATTCATGTAATAAAGGTGAGTAGTGCGGAATAATGTGTTGAAGGCCAGAGATTACCTCAGTGAAGTCCATATTAACTTCCAGTGGTGTAAGATTGTGTTGCAGAGCAATCTTTAATCCCTCTAGTAAGGCTATGATTTCCATGTAGTGATGGTCTCCTATTGGACGAGCTCCCATGTATCCCATTGATATTAGGCTAGATATATGTCATTTGACAATGATTTTTGCCCCAACTTGATTATGTTTCTATGCTCTATATAATTAAATGATGAAGAATAAGCTCTAAATTGTGTTACAGGAATGATGAGCATCTATGAGGCCTTAAAGCAGTGATTGGAGCTACACTGAAGCAAAAAAGACCATAGGATCTAAACAAGTGAGAAGACGAGAATAAAAAAAGCAAACAAATGTGACCTGGACTTGCGCGCCCAGTAGCGTGATCGCGCTAGTCCAGATTCCGCAACAGAGTTGTCAGGGGTAATTTTGGAAGTCTGGAGAAAAATTCACTTAACCAATAGAAGGTCAAGCTCGCCCAAAATAGAAGTGTGCAGCTTTATTAGCTAAGAACAAGAATAGGAAAGGCAAGGAGCTAAGAGGAGTGGTCTTCATAACGTTCTTCTCCTCTTCCTTTTGTTTTATTGAATTGAATGAATTTTATTATTATGATGTTTATTATTGTTATGAGTAGCTAACTCTTTTAATCTAAGGTTTTGGTTGAACCCGTTGCGGATGAACTTATTGTGATATTAATATAGTTGTGAGTTAGTTGTTAATCTCTATTTGTTCAACTACGTTTTGATTTTGGTTAGTTGAAAGGATCCTCAATTAGCCATGCCTATTTATTATGTATCTACTTGAGAAGGAGTGCATATTTAGGTAATTATTTGAACAACATGACTCCCAGAGTATAGGCGAGAGTCATAACCGAGGGTTAGAGGTTGGAGTAGAGATAACGATACCTCAGATGCAATCTAAATGAATTGTAATGTGAATCTAGCTAGCGTAGCTTGAGAGAGTGCGTCTAGTAAATTATTATAATTGTTCAAGAGAGAGTTATAATAGTTGGAGATTTCATGGTTGTTAGAGACAACTAATTCATAGCTGTAAGAAATATACGACTAAGGAAATCTACAATGGGGGAAGCCATTACCTTATGCCTTTATTCCACTTGTCTACGCTTGCGTATTAATTAACCTTCATTTTATTGAATCCATTAGTTTTCGTAGTAATTATAACACCACTTGTATTCACGAATTTTGAGACGATTGACTAATAAGAATTTAGTACTTCAAAGACATCTCTTGATACGTTAATTCCCTATAGGATTCGACTCGGGGCATAATACTCTGAATTATATTTGCAACGCCCCCTTAGTCTTTTAATAGACACAGTTGAGCATGATTAAATTTTTATGCCGCTGCCGGGTAATTTAACGGTATTATAAATTGTAGTTGGAAGAGGTATAGAAATTTTTAGTGTAGTTAGTTTTCTCTACACCCAATTTTTACATTGAAATTTTTGACGTTTGTTGAAGTAGTTGCACAGGCGCATGCCTAGAAACTCATCGAGAACTGGTAAAGTATTTGAAGCATTTTCAGATCCAGAGAAAGTTTTCAAGACTTTAAACCGGGCCAACCGGAGAAACAGAGAACAACAAACAACAGAACCAAATTGAGACAGCAATGGGAGACCACGAAGAACACCCAGCTGTACCAATAACACCAATGGCATCTCTTGCGCCCGAGGCGATGCTTTATGATTGGGCACAACCTACAGATGAGAATTTGGCCACCTCAATTTTAGTCCTGCAGATACAAGTTGAATCATTCCAAATCACAAATAAAATGCTGCATTTGTTGCAAAACAAGGGACTATTTTTGGGGTCACAAGTTGAAGATCCTCAACAACACTTGAAAATTTTTCTGTCAATCTGCAAAACCCAAAGATAGCCCAATGTAACTCCAGAAGTAATCAAGTTGCTATTGTTCCCATTTTCAGTGACAGGGGCTGCCCAGACTTGGTTAAACTCACCCCCCATAAATTCCATAACAACCTAGGAGGAGTTAGTCAGGCAATTCGTGAACAAGTTCCACCCCCCAATAAAATTGCACAACAGATTGATGACATTTTATGTTTTAAACAGAGGCCAATGGAAACATTACGCGAAACATGGGAGCGTTTTAAGGGAATACTAGTCATATGTCTGCACCATGGCATTCCAGATTTGATGTTGGGACAACGGTTCTACATAGGATTGTCAAACAGCGTGAAAAACATTGTTGATGCTTCAGCGGGTGGAGAATTCTTGAGTAAAACATGGAGAGAAGGTCAAGGTCTGCTTGATAAGATGACACAGAATTCAGGATAGATAACCAGAAATGTACCTATCACTCCGGTGGTGCACTCAGTGCCTTTAGATCCACCCAATTTAATGGCTAAAAATATGGCTACTTTACTGACACAAATGAGCATACTCACTAAAATGTTGGAAGAGTCAGGGCAAAAAAAGCAGGTACATATTGTAGATACTACTAATAGGGGCTTGTGCACATCTTGCATTAGTCAGCCAATTGGTGATCAGTGACATGCAGGACACGACCATGAGCACTACCCTGAAGATATGAACTATGTGTCTAATTATGGAGGCCAGAGACAGGGTGGTCAGAATTGAAGTCAGCAAAATCAGCAATACAGGCCAGTCCAATCACAGTTCAATAGTGGAAACATGGGAGGTATGAGATCCCTCAATAATATAGAACCTTACCCAAGGCCACGGGGATACAGTAATCATAATCAACAGCAGGGGTATCACCCTCCTCAGCAGTAGTACAGTGGAAGGCAAAAAGATGGGTTCGCTAGACTTGAAGCAATGATGCAATAGGTCATTGGGTCTAATGCAAAGATTAGTGAGAGAGTAGATGCACATGACTCGACGATCAAGAATATTGAAATGCAAATGGGCCAAATTTCAATGTCTCTAAACAATCGCCCTCATAGAACACTACCTGCAGATACCCAGGTAAATCCAAAAGATCATGTCCCGAAGCAGTTGATGGCAGTGAGCTTACATAATGGAAGAGATTTGGATGTAGAGCAAGAAAGGGATCGAGAATCTAGGGAAGCTGAGACACTCATATCAGTGCCCATATAGTTGGATGAATCAACGAAACTGACAGAAGTAATAGTCCAGCCTACCCAGGAAGAAGGTACCATTCAAATTGAGACCGAGAAAGAAGCTGAGATAGCACAGGAACTAGTGGTTAATGTGGATGAGGATAAGGATCGATCCCAAACGATAGGGAGGAAGAGACCTCCGTCACCCTTCCCTCAGAGGCTAGTTATGTACCAAAAAGAGGAGCAATACAAAAAGTTCTTCGAAATGGTAAAAACAAATCCAGGTAAACATTCCCTTAATTGATGTTTTGAAAGAGATGCCTAGGTATGCAAAAATGATGAAGGACTTAATGTCCCGAAAATTTGATTTCCAAGACTTAGCCACACTTACTCTGACCTGTAGTGGAGTGGTGACCAGAACAATTGCGGAAAAGCTATCTGACCCAGGGAGATTTATAATCCCATGCACTATTGGTGATTTTGCCTTTGCTAAAGCAATGTGTGATCTAGGGGCCAACATTAATATTATGCCCATGGCAATTTATAAAAGGCTGGGTATTGGAAGAGCTAGACACACCTCTATGTTGTTGCAGCTGGTTGACAGGACGGTAAAGTGATCCTCTGCTATTCTGGATTATATGTTGATTCAGGTAGGGAAATTTGTGTTCCTTGCAGATTTTGTAATCTTAGACTGTAAAGTAGATGAAGAGATTTCCATAATTTTGGGAAGACCATTCCTGGCAATGGGGAGAGCTTTAATCGATTGTGAAACTGGGGAGTTAAAGATGAGGTGGAACGATGAAGATATAACATTCAACGTGTAGAAATCTATGAGGCGACAAAGTGAATTTGCCAATTGCTCTTTTATAGATGTCGTGGATGTGATTATAGAGACCGATGATAAACTGCCGACTATTGAAGACCCCCTTGCTGTGTGTCTGATGAACTTGGATGAGATAAAGGGAGAAGAACTCACTCGACGGTTAATGGCTCTAGAAGTTAGAGGGTTCTGGGATAGAACACTTGAATTTGAGCACTTGCACTTAGAAAACAGAAAAGCTCATCCAGCCAAACCGTCAATCGAAGAACCACCAAAGTTGGAGTTAAAGCCACTGCCAAACCATCTCAGGTATGAGTTTCTTGGACCTAACTCCACATTACCTGTTATTGTCTCATCTAGTTTGCTAGATGTGCATGCTCAACAACTTTTACAGGTACTTAAGGAGTGCAAGACTGCTATTGGGTGGACCATGGCAGAGATAAAGGGAATAACCCCCGCATACTATATGCACAAAATTCTGCTGGAAGAAGGACACACACTTTCCAGAGAACACCAAAGAAGGCTGAACCCTAATAGGAAGGAAGTAGTGAAGAAAGAGGTGATCAAGTGGTTAGATGAAGGAATCACTTTCCCAATTTCTGACAGTAGCTGAGTTAGCCCAGTTCAATGTGTACCTAAAAAGGGTGGCATGGCGGTAGTTAAGAATGATCACAACGAATTGATCTCTATGAGAACCGTCACAAGATGGAGAATTTATACAGATTATAGGAGGCTAAACTTGGCTACCCGAAAAGACCACTTCCTACTTTCTTTCATTGATCAGATGTTAGATAGATTGGCAGGAAGGTCACACTTCTGTTTTCTCAACAGATACTCGGGGTATAATCAGATTTCTATTGCCCTAGAGGATAGGGAAAAAACTTCATTCACTTGCCCTTACGAAGTGTTTGCCTTTAGGAGAATACCATTTGGTCTTTATAATGCACCTGCAAAATTCCAACAGTGCATGATGGCCATTTTTACAGACATGGTAGAGGACATTATGGAGGTCATCATGGACGATTTCTCAGTGGTGGGAAATTTTTTTGGTGAATGCCTAACAAATTTAACATGTGTTCTAAAAAGGTGCATCGAGACGAATCTAGTGCTAAATTGGGAAAAGTGTCATTTTATGGTACAAGAAGGAATTGTCTTGGGGCACTTAGTGTTAAGTAAAGGGATTGAGGTGGACAGAGCTAAGTCGACATGATAGAAAAACTTCCACCTCCAACTTCGGTCAATGCTATTCGTAGCTTCCTGGGGCACGCCGGCTTTTACCGGTGATTCATCAAGGATTTTTCCAAAATCACAAATCCCCTCTGTAAGTTGCTTGAAAAAGATAACCCATTTGTGTTTTCTGATGATTGCAGGGTGGCTTTTAAAGAATTGAAGAAGCGGCTAGTCACAACACCAATTGTAGTTGCTCCCGACTAGGAGCAACCTTTTGAACTCATGTGTGATGCTAGTGACTATGTTGTGGGAACCGTGTTGAGATAGTGCAAGGATAAGGTAATGCACCCTATTTACTACACAACTAGGCCTTTGAGTGGTGCTACGCTAAATTACACGGTAACTGAAAAAGAAATCCTGGCTGTGGTGTTTGGCATTGATAAGTTCAAGTCTTACTTGATCGGGTCGATGGTGATAGTGTACATAGATCACACATCCATTAGGTATTTGGTTGATAAGAAAGATTCTAAGTCGCGCCGAATTCATTGGGTGCTGCTTTTGTAAGAGTTTGACTTGGAGATTCGTGACCGTAAGGGAACGGAGAACCAAGTCGCTGATCATTTGTCATGCCTTGAAGGTGCTAAAAATGCAATTGAGTCTGAGGATATTCTGGAAACCTTTCCAGAGGAGCAGCTGCTAGCCATAAGTGTGGAAGATGTGCCATGGCACGATTATATTGCAAACTATTTGGCCTGCGGCATTGAACCAGATGAACTCTCCTATGTTCAAAAGAAACAATTTTATCGTGACTGCCGAAACTATTACTGGGATGAACCGTATGTGTTTAACATTTTCATTGATAACATGATCTTGAGATGCGTTCCTGAGATAGAACAATGTTCTATTTTGCAGGCTTGTCACGCGTCACTTAATGGAGGATATTTTGGAGGAGTTCGAATAGCAGTAAAAGTGTTAGAGGCAGGGTTCTACTGGCCAACAATCTTTAAATATGCTCGCCAATGGTTAAAAGGCTGCAATGAATGCCAAAGAACGGGAAACATAACCCGTAGACATGAGATGCGCATGAATCCAATTTAGCAAGTTGAGGTGTTCGACGTTTGGGGTGTTGATTTCATGGGTCCCTTCGTCAGTTATTACGATAATAAATATATACTTATTGCGGTGGATTATGTATCCAAATGGGTGGAAGTTGCAGCACTCCCCACAAATGATTTGAGAGTGGTGGTAGGATTCTTGAAGAAGAATATATTCACCCGATTCAGGACTCCGAGGGCCATCATTAGTGACGGGGGCACGCACTTTTGGAATCGTGTATTTAAAAAGTTGTTGGCCAAATATGATGTTCACCACAAGGTAGCAACCCCATATCACCCTCAAACAAATGGACAGGTAGAGGTCTCAAACTGTGAGATCAAGAGTGTGCTCACTAAAACGGTAAATGCCACAAGAACTGATTGGGCAAAAAAACTTGACGATGCACTTTGGGCCTATAGGACTGCATTCAAAAGACCTATTGGTATGTCACCATACAAATTGGTATTTGGAAAGGCTTGTCACCTACCTGTGGAGCTATAACATCGAGCTTGGTGGGCACTAAAGCAATTGAACATGAACCCTGATGAAGCTGGAGAAACTCGAGTGGCAAAGTCGCATGAGTTGGAGGAATTCAGATATCACGCCTTTGAAAGTTTGAGACAATACAAGGAGAGGATGAAGATATTGCATGACAAACACATTGTGGACAGAAATTTCTAACCTGGAGAACAAGGTATTATTGTACAATTCAAGGTTGAGATTGTTTCCGGGCAAGCTTAAGTCCCGATGGTCTGGGCCGTTCAGGGTGACCGAAGTGTTTCCATCTAGGGTTGTGGAGATAACCAGTGAAGATGGCACTAACACTTCCAAAGCTAATGTACAATGACTAAAATTGTATGTTTGGATGGATGAAATGAAAGACTTGTCCGTCATAAGTCATGCTGAGCCACAAAGGTCGAGCGAGCCTTAAATGCGCTTCATCTACATCATGCCACGACGTTAACTAAGGCGCTAGTCGGGAGACAATCTGACTGTAGTAGTAGTGAGTAATTATGAGTATTTGAAAATACTAACCAATGCAGGTGACAGTGGGTGGGTGCTAAGGCAATCGAAAATGGAAAAATCATGTGAAAATTTGAAGATTTTGTCAGCCCACTAGCGCGACCGCGCTCCTGGGCGCGCTAATAACGCGCTAAATTGGCAAACCCTTCTGTCTAGGCCGTGCTACTGAGAGTGAAGGAGAACATGCTACTAGCACGATCGCACACCTGAACACACTGATGGACGCGCTAAATTGTCAGAACTTTATGTCTTGGACGCGCTAATTTAGCGAGATCGCGCATCTGGACGCGCTAATAGGCGTTCCGCCCAACTGTTTAAGAATTGGTCTGGTTTGTTTTATATATTTATTTTGTTTCAAATTCAATTATTTTTATTCGCTCTAAAACTCTCTCCCCCCTCATTCTAATAACCCCCAATGCCCAAAACCCCTCTTATTCTTATAACCCCCAATTCTAAGCAAACCCTACCCAATACCAAACCTTTCCCAAACAAAATTCCTTGTTCTTCAACTCACCTCCTACAAAAATTTTCCACTTTTTTTAAAAGTTTTTCCAAGTCCCCAACAAACTTTCATCTTCCCCTTCTTCTCCAATCCTCATTAACTAAAGGTATGTTAATCTTGCTCCAAAATTTTCTCTTTAGTTCAAGTAATCTCTGCAAATCTTGGTGTGTTTAAGCACGATTGCTTTTACATATTAACCTTTATGTTTGTTTGTTAATAGTAGAATTGGTAATAATTTTTGTAGTATTTGTGACTTGTGAGAATTATAGATAGTTGTCTACTTGATTGGTGAAATTTGGGAGATTTGGTGGTGGGTTCATGTTATAAATTATTTGGAATAGGTTGTGTGTACCTAATGCCCATAAGGTGTTTGTAAAAAGGCCTAAATAACTGAAATTATGTAATTGTGACCACATATGCACGTGAAGTATGAGTAACCGCAGTGAGTCACACTTTTTGGTGTTGGGAGGTGCTTATTTGTTCACGATTTGCAGGTACTATGTCTCCATCAAAGAAACGCCGCACCACCGGTCCATCAACTAGCAAACAAACCTCTAGGTCACGAGGGGCTGCACCTACACACCCTTTTGATGATACAAAATTTGTCTTAGCTAAAGCCCATGACTGTTTTGCTGAGAAGGCTTGTAAGAAGCCAATTCCTGAAAGGGGCATTGAAGTGCGATTACTCCAGCGACATTGCCCTCACATGTATGAAGAGCTAATGAGACGTGGGCTCCAAATATCCATTAATGAGCCCGGTGAAGGCAATGTAATGGTTGTAAGGGAATTTTATGCCAATGCACCTGAGCATCACAATGACATCGTCATAGTACGGGGCAAAGCGGTGAATGCCTCTGTTGAGACAGTAAGGGCGGCGTACCAGCTATCACTACCTATGATGGATTATGATGACTTCTATGAATATGGACGCAACCTAACACAGGAAAAGTGGCAACGCTTCTTTGAAACAATCTGTGCACCTGAAAAAGAAGTGGTTTGGATGCGCTATGGTGAGAAGTTCCATTCCTCCGCACTTACTGCTGAAGCAAAGTGCTGGTTGTATCTTATTAACAACCGGTTGATTCCATCCCACAATGCGACTGAAGTGAATGGGCCCATAGCTACCTTGACTTGGTGCTTCATCAACGGGCACAACTTCGATGTGGCTAAATTAATTCATGATGAGATGTTCGTCCGTAGCCGCATAAGAAGGTATGGATTTTTCTTCCCTTCTTTAATCACTCAGCTTTGTAGGGATGCAAGAGTGCCAAAAAATCTAGCAGCGGATGGTCTGGTAAGAAAGGACCACAAATTCTGAGCAGACAAAGTTACAACTGGTAAGGAGCCAGCAACAGCAAAGGTGGAAATAAGTAGTAGCTCAGACGATGAGGACGACGAGGATGAGGAAGAGGATCATGTGAGTGCCGAAAAGCAGGGCCCAGAGCACGAGGTAGCAGTTGTAGCACCATCAAATGCATCCATATCATCACAACCACGTAGGAACGCACGAATGACTGCTTTAGAGCACGAGATGGTTAGGTTACGTACTTCAGTCACAGACTTAGGTGCCCGTGTGGAAGTGGTTGCTGACAAACAAGTGAAATCTAAAAAGAAGTTTTTGGGCTGGTTAAGAGCTCTGGGTCATGCCTGCAACTTGAACCCAAACACCATCTCCGATCAGGAGTGACCATTAAGGGAAGTACCTCGACCCCACTATTGTTTATTATTTTTGAAGCCATGGGGATATGTCTTGTTTTTAAGTGTGGGGTGGGGGATGCTTCAATGTACATATATGTAGTTGTAATTTGACTATTTGATGTTATTTTGTTTGGTTGTTTTGATTGTTTGGTTATTTAGCTGTGATTAGTGTTGCTATTAGTTTAAAGTAGTTAAGTAGTTTAGAATATAAATAAAAAAATAAAAATGCAAAATGCAGAAAAATGCACACTCTTCCTGATGACGGATCCTTTAGATAATTTTCTTAAGGGAAGTTAGTCTAGAGAAAATTTTAAAAAGTTTTTTTTTGTTTACTTTCTTTTTAGGTAGTGTAGTAACTCCCCTTGGTTTTTCTTTGGGTCACGGTTCTTTTCCAAGGGTGTAGCTCGAACCGGGTATAGGTAGCTTTTATTCATTTTGTTTTCTCTTTAGTTTTTAAAATTAGGATTAATGGGCTAATGAGCAGAGTTCGAAAAGAAAAGCCTTTAGCACTATTACACCTGAACACAATAGACACTAGAGTGTAATGCCTATTGTCAGTAGTTGATTCTTGCTAAAGTGCCTCAAACTGTATATTTGTTACTAACTTGAATACTCAGAAAAGAGTGTCTGATAAGACAATCCGGAATAAGTCATGTGCCGTATGTGTGAGTTTTTACAGTATTCCATGATTCACATTTGATGCCTAGAACTTGCCCTGTGTATTTGCAACGCGAAATAGTAGTTCTTTTAGTCTTAGAAGTGATATAGGCAATTCTTTGTTGAGCCAGACTTATAAAAATAAATCCACCTAACTGCAATACATCTTAGTTAACGTAGTTGAGCTTATAAGCCTATTTCTTTCGCAACCACATTGCAAACCTTACCCAATTGGTTGAATAGCCTGCTGTTTGAACCCTCTTTCCTCACATAAGCACTTGAATGGTATTGAAAATTATACAACGACAAAAGTGTGGGATGGTGGTTTAGTTTATGAGTGGAACCACTGAAATAAAAAAATAGTTGTAGAATTCTATTGCATAAAAGAGGAAGCACCACAAAAAAAAAAGAATAATATAGTGCTTGAGAAGTGGTGGTTTGCTATAATTGCATCTAATGAACGGGGTTGTTGTAAACAAAAGAACGGTGGTGAAATGTTTGGTTGACAAAAAGTTTAGTTTTGAATGTTAATGTAATTGTACTAAAAGTGCTCAGGGAGGTTAGTCACTATATCCAAATGTATCCTACCCGTCCCTTAACCTACATTACAACCAAGTAAAGTCCTATTGATCTTAGGCTCAGTGGCTCAATTAGTAGAGTAGTACACTACAGGAAAGCTTATGGTGCATCTTTGTGATATGTGAATTTTCTTTTCTTAACAATGAGTGGATTTCATTTAATTAAGTTCCCTATTGTTCTAAATATTATTATATGTGAAACTACTCTCTTTTGTGAATGTGAGGGCATGTGATTCACGAAGGAATGGCAAGTCTTGACTTCTATATAGAGTAGCTTGAGAAAGTATGAATATTGTACGACATGTGAGAGTCAACTTTTGAGGATATGATTGTTCACTACTAGGTGTAACTCATGTGATTTGTTCTTGGTGTAATGCGTTAGGGAAGAGTGCTTAGAGAAGGAACCTCTATGAAGGATGGTGGATTACTAGAGGACTAGCAAGGATTTAAGTGTGTGGTGTTGATATTAGGCTAGATATATGTCATTTGACAATGGTTTTTGCCCCAACATGATTATGTTTCAATGCTCTGATATAATTAAATGATGAAAAATGAGCTCTAAATTGTGTTACAGGAATGAAGAGCATCTATGAGGCCTTAAAGCAGTGATTTGAGTTACATTGAAGTAAGAAAGACCCCTAGGAGTTGAACAACCGAGAAGACGAGAATAAAAAAACCAAACAAATAAAACCTGGACTAGCGCGCCCAGTAGCGCGCTTACATGCGCGATCGCGCTAGTCCAGATTCCGCAACGGAGTTATCAGGGGTAATTTTAGAAGTCTGGGGGGAAAATTCACTTAACCTATAGAAGGTCAAGCTCTCCCAAAATAGAAGTGTGCAGCTTTTATTAGCTAAGAACAAGAATAGGAAAGGCAAGGAGCTAAGAGGATTGGTCTTCATCAAGTTCTTCTCTTCTTCCTTTTATTTTATTGATTTGCAATGAATTTTATTATTATGATGTTTATCATTGTTATAAGTAGCTAACTCTTTTAATCTAAGGTTTTGGTTGAACCCGTTGTGGATGAACTTATTGTGATATTAATATAGTTGTGAGTTAGTTGTTAATCTCTATTTGTTCAACTACGTTTTGATTTTGGTTAGTTGAAAGGATCCTCAATTAGCCATGCCTATTTATTATGTATCTACTTGAGATAGATAGCATATTTAGGTAATTGTTTGAACAAAATCACTCCCAGAGTATAGGCGAGAGTCATAATCGAGGGTTTAGAGGTTGGAGTAGAGATCACGGTACCTCGGGTGCAATCTAAGTGAATTGTAATGCGAATCTAGCTAGCATAGCTTGAGAGAGTCCATCTAGTAAATTATTATAATTGCTTGAGAGAGAGTTATGATAGTTGAATAGTTCATGGTTGATAGAGACAACTAATTCATAGCTACAGGAAATATACAACTAAGGAAATCTATAACGGGGGAAGCCATTACCTTAGGCCTTTATTCCAATTGTCTACACTTGCGTATTAATTAACCTTCATTTTATTGATTCCATTTGCTGTCGTAGTAATTATAACACCACCTGTATTCACAAAGTTTGAGACGATTTACTAATAAGAATTTAGTACTTCAAAGACTTCTGTAAGGCCCCGTAAATTTTTGTGCTCAAAACCTAGTAGCTCGTGGTGCCAAGTTCCGAATATGTATTAGGAAGCTTTCCGCGGTTTTAACCCTTTTTACTGATTTTGCACTTAAAAATCAAGAATCAAAATTTTCCAGAAAATTTCCATTATGCGGTCCAGAATGCGGTCGCAAATCAGGTATGCATACCGTATTTCTGCCGCAGAGTTAACCAGTGAGTTAGTCGAAATTGAAGTTGAAAATGAGATCACATAATCAATATGCGGACCGCATAATCGTCACATAAATCCCTCGAGAATTTGTGTAGGTCAATTTTACGGTGCATTATGCGACCGTAAAACAGAAATGCGGACCGCATTTCTATCGCAAACCCAGGTAGAGAAGTCAGATTTTAGGAGCACTTCTGCGTCCATTATGCGGACCACATTTCCACTCTGCTATTGCAGAGTGCGACTGCAGACCCTACTCGGCTCCAGATTTTCTAATTTTTCAACCTGATCTCTTCTTCATTAAGACACCCCAACCCATCATTTTTACACATTTTTTTTCTGGATAAAACTAGAGAGAAGGGAGAGAGGGTTCTTGAGAGAGAAAGTCTCATCTTCATCAATTTAATTTTCCAACGTTGCCGAGGCCCGAAAATTCTTGAGTATTATCTTCATCTCCATTCTTGCTGGTAAGGTTCCCAACCCTTTTTCATTTATTTTAAAATTTAAATAAAAGGGGGGGAGGGGTTCTCATGAATTGGTTCTTGAAAATGGAAGTTTAAACACTCATGCATGTCTATTAAAACCAAAAATTTAGTAAGAGTAATTAGGTGGGAGTAAAGAATTGTGTAAATGAGGGTTGATAACCTAAATATGTTCGGGTAGTGATTGTAAACTTTGATTCTAAGAAATATGTATTAAATTGTGCACTAGATTGATGTTGCCAGGCTCGTTGGTAAAGTTGGAAGTAGATATTAAAAGGGAATTCGGCTCCAAGTATGTATGGCTAACCTTGATCCTTGTAGAATCGCCTTGTTTGGTGTATGAATATTTGGTATGTGATATCTAAGTGGCTTATTCATGAAAATTATTGTGATTGGTATGATTGTGATTGTTGTGAAATTCTTGTGATTGGTTTGATTGAGTGTTGCGGTTAAGTCTCCCGATATAATGGTGCAAGTAACTGGCAATAAACTAAATGTGTAATCGTGAAAGTATTATGTGTTAAGAGTTGAGAAACAAATGATGGAAGAAAATCATGAATGATGCAATTGGAATAACAGTGATAACCACATCTATGGCTTATTGTGGGCAATTATCGTTGTAATGTAAAGCACATGTGAGTTGTTTGATGTGAAGGAAAAACCTTATTGATGGTTATGGAAATACTTGTAAATTGTTGTTGTTATTTCTAAAAAGTGTTGTTGTTGATCCTTGTGAATTGTTTATTGTTGTTGTGTTGTTTGTGGATTGTGACTATACGGTGGGATCGGGTTGATTGTTGTTGTGTTGTTTGTGTATTGTGACTATACGGTGGGATCGGATTGCGCGCCGCAACACGAAGTTATAAGGTGTGGGTTGTAGTGATAAGGGTGGCCGAGGTAATAAGGGTGGACGAGGTAATAAGGGTGGAAAAGTGATCGAAATCACTATTGAAATAAACATTTGAGCAAATTGTGAAATCATTGGTGTGGAATTGTGGAAAGTGGAAAACAGGAGAGATTGAAAACTTGTTTGGCTTGGTTGTTCCTTTTCTTGTGCATTTGATTGTTGTTTCTATTACTGTTACCTACTTGTGTATGGTTTGAGTTTACTTGGGGCAAATTTTGTCCATACATACCAGTACAATTCAAATGTACTAACGTCCCTTTTAGCGGGGGCGCTACATTAATGTTATGATTGTAGGTGGATCCATAGCAGGTACTCCAGTCCACCGACCGTAGCTCCTCATCACTTCCCGTCTGCTGATTCGGTGAGCCCCTTTCCTTTTGGGGCCCTATGTGGCTCATGCCACTTCTGTTTCGGGATCTTGTTTTGATGTTTGTATAAGGTATAGCCGGAGCCTTGTTGCCGGCATTTCCATATTATTCTTCAATTGTATTTAGAGGCTCCGTAGACAGGTTGTGGGTTGTCTTGGGTATTGGAATTAAGATTGAAATATTGATATTTAGCAACGATTTACAAAACTTGTAATATTTTGATATTTATGATTTAAGCTGCTAATGGAAATGAAATGGAATTGTTAATAAAATACTTACTAAGTATTTTTTAATGGTGTCCATCTCGTATTTAATTATGAGTTGGGTTGGGTAGTATGTATGAAACTTGCCAGGCTTGCACAATCGGGTTTACTTGGTTGAGCGCCGGTCGCGCTCCTCGAATTTTGGGTCGTGACAAACTTGGTATCAGAGCCTAAGGTTCTCAAGTGTCCTAGGATGTCTCACAGCCATGTCTAGTCGAGTCCTTCTTATCGGTGTGTTGTCAACCACATCTATAAGTTGGAGGCTATTCAGACATTTAGGAATTTCACCCTTCTTTGATACTCCAATCGTGCAATAGAGCTCAAGTTAGGGAGCTAATTTCCTCTCTAAGTCTTATTCTCATGATTGGAAACCTTGATGCCATAATTCGCGAATCTGAAGCATATAGGGAGGGATTGATCCTACCATTGAGTCCGAGGGGATTGCCCAAGGACTTTTTAGGAGAATGCATTGAGGTATGGATAGATTGGTAAAACATATCGCTAAGAAGGGAGTGTCCTTGTCCCTATTGGTGTCTCTGCACCATCAGATCATGTGGTATGTCAGCATGTTACCTAAGTACATTAGAGATGTGGAGTCGAGGGGTATCGATTAAGCTATTTCCCTACCAACCTAATGCCGTTAAGTGAGTCAAATCAGAATTTCTACTTATTGTATATGTACATCCATATTGAAGAGCTCTCATAAATGTGGTCTTAACAAGGTGTTAAATAACAAAACATTGCGTGTATCGACTGTTTTGAACGAGATGCACTATTTGTGAATATACTCCCTTATGAATTCTTTTATTTACATTCTTGTGAAATTAAGTTCGATAATTATGCCCTTGAATTGAGTTATAATTCTAAGATTGATATTTCCCACTTGCGTTTCCTAAATTCTCACCAAGGTACTATATCCGATGAAATTCTTGCAGAATCTTTTTATTTAATTGGACAAAATCTACTCTCTTGTGCCTCTACATCCACCGTCGTAAAATTTACCTATGTGGTGCCAAGTTCCATGCAAAGCATCCCAGCGTTGCGATCCTTTTTGAGTCACTCTTTTACTCAGTTGTGTATATGGCTTATATGCTTTGAACAATCACTCTACTCTCTTGCGAATACCAAAATGAAAGCTTCTCACTGCCTAGTAACATAAGAGCGTGCCTTAACACCTCGCATGAGTGCATGTCAATCAAAATGGTCATCGTGTGCATGAATATGAAGTCTCTCTGAAAATTGAGATCCTCACGTCCACATCATAGGAAGATCATGTGTTGCCATAACTTTCGTGTCCACTTGGGACATCCCGCAGTAAGTAGCTCACCTTGTCCTGGTATTGTGGTTCCTCGTGGCATGATCATATATTGAAGTTGGGAGCTAATATAGCAGAAGCGTGTCCAACTTATAACAAATGTTCATCTCTTCTTTACACCTCCATAACATGTGTTAAGTGTGTTCTTTAGTTAGTGAATTCATTGTGCTAGTTTTCCCACACTTGTTCGATAACCATGAGAGAACATATCCTTCTATGAGTCATTGTAACACTTTCTATCTCGTAAGAACCCTCACTAGGCTCTCTGTCAAGACCAAGCACACCTTTGGGGGTTATTATAGCACAATGCCTGTTTCTCATGTTTTTTCTGTCTTTTCGTTAGCATCTGGGTAGCTCTCAAGTTAAAATCTATGAAGAACTCATTAAGAACATCAGCAAACCCTCCATGATTATTCTATACTACCTCATTGGGTTCCCATGTCACTTCAAGTTCATCAAGGGTTGATAGCATGTTGCAATTGCTGAGATCGAATGATCTCCTCTCGATAATGGATTATCTACACATGTGATGGTCCAACGATCTGCTTATCAGTATAACTTTTGCCTATAGGTTTTGGGTTGACCAAGGAGAAATACACATAGTAATACATTCATATGTAAAATCCTTTCTCTCGGTCATGCCTTATAACATCTCCCAATATGGCTCGTAATAGCTGGTTATATAGAAGTATGTTGTAGTGCTTCATTATGAAGTAGAGTTGCTAAATATAATTGGATTTTTGAATTCTGGAGCTATATATCACGTGACTACATAGAGAGACCTTCTTTCAAAAATTTAACTTCTTATAATCGCTTTATATTACCACCGTTCCTAGTGTATACAATTGTAAAGGTTACTTCCAAAAGGCTCTTTCCCTTTATTTTCACTTGTCTTGCATCGTGTGTTGTTTACCCGTACTCTTTGATGCGATATTATTTTGACTAGTTATCCAACTATATGATCTGATTTAATTAACCTTGCTTTTATGTACTTTACAAGCGCCCTGAGAGTAGATAAATTTCCCCTTTTCTACAGACTTCTAATGTCTTCAACTCTGTTTAAGCTTGTCGATTCCAAGTGGTGCTCTTAGTTATGCTGCCTTACCATCTATTTTCATCTGGTAACTCTCATTGTAAAAACTCATTTTATGTTTCATGGCATAAAAAGAGAAAGTCTTATAGCATCAAGGGTGGGGGCATATTCCTTTTGTTAGAATAAATAAATAATGCCGGTACTCCTCGTAGATACTCTTCTAATGATCAGTTACCTGTTCTACTTGTCCCTGTGACTAGATAACCTAGGTTACTTATCCTTGATAAATGCATTACGACGACTCATTCTTTTAAACTTATCCATGTGGGCACTTTGAGGCCTTGTTCTATACCAACTCGTAATGGTTTTAAGTACCTTCTTGTCATTGTTATTGACTTTCTAGCACTACGAGGGCTTGTCTCATGGGTTTCAAAAGTAAAGATTTTCCTTGAAGTTCGAGATTCAATTGCCATGATTTCAAACCAAAGTGTATACCTTTTTCCAAAGTCTTAAATGGGTCAGATTGGTTGGGTTACGTGGCTTTCTTCTCACTCGACTTCTAGAATAATTGACTATATCAGTGTCATGTGAGGATAATTTTGCTACCCTTGGTATTATACCTCCATGGGAGGATAGGAGTGTCATTTGTCTTTCTCTCTGGAGCATCATGTTAATCATTAGAACGCCTCTAACCAGTACATAATTTCCCAACATTTAGATGTCCCAGCTATGTGGTTTTACTTGAGGAAAAGAATGAGATTAGATGCCCTCAGATTTTTGCACATATCATGAGCATATCGATTTGAAAGACAAGTTTGGGCGTATCTTTAGTTCCCTCATATATGATCAATTATCAGGAAGGGTTAAGTCGTCTGAAATATGATAATTTCATAAGCGTTCAACTTCTTTTCATCCTCACGGGCTTGTGGCATAGATTTCGTGTGTCAATTAATGTTAAGAGTATAATTCAACTGCGTGTATTTTGAAATCTGTATCACATTCAAGGTGCCAGAGTATTCTTACTCTTGATAAACGGATTTTCCCTACACTCTCCTTATTGGTTCCTATTGCCAATGTATGAGTTACCCCTATGACTTATTTGTCTAATAATTGATGTCCTCATAATAATTAACTACGTCAGTATTGTTAGTAGTAACCTTCTGTGTCTCTTAGAATATAACCTCATGAAATGCTCTGCTCAGCACATTAATGGATTCCTGAATAACTCCAGCCTGATCTTGAACTCTGTTGTTCCTCACTGTATTAGATCCATTGGGTATTGTAAGTTCCGACGAGTCAAAGATGAAGCTTCACATTGTGCTCATATGTATACTGGATAGGTAATTTTATGGTCAATTTATGATAGCACGTCTTAGGGTAATTGTTGAAGTTCATCAAGGGTTTAGTGTGAGTGTTCGCCTAGAGACTTAGCGTTTGGAGGGTGAGCAGGCTATTCTCAATGTTTTCCCCTGAATATGTATCTGAGTTGATAATAAAGGTAGCATAAGTTTATTCCACAGTATGCCGCACTATGAGTATGAAGTGTCCACATAGTTGTTCGCCATACATTTTATGGATCCACGTCTATGTCCAAGAAAGTGGGTGGAGATCAATTGTGTATCATTCCGGTGGAAATTAATGAAGGTGAAGTTAGTGGATAGTTAGCTTATGCGAAATACCTACTTGTTATCCTTGTTAAGCAAGTTTAGGGGTTGAAATTGCTACCGTGAATGTGTTCTGGAGAAGTCTATAGATATAAGAGGCCATTGAACGCCGAGAGTGTTGTGGAAATAAAATATTTTCTCTTGATTGTTCACATATGACTGTGGACTATGCTATGAAGTGATTGATATAGTTGAGACGTCCTAGGAAGCTCATCATGTCCTTTTTGCTCAGAGGTGGCGGTAACTACTGAATAGCCTTAAATTTAGATGGGTCCCGCTTGATCCCTCGATGACTGACAAAGAATCCCAGTAACTTTCCTTTGGGAATCCTGAAAGCCCACTTTACAGGGTTCAATTTCAAGTTGTACCGCCTTAACCACTCAAAGAATTTTCTCAAGTCCGTTATATGATCTGCAACCCTCTTGGATTTGATGATGATGTCATCCACATACACATCTATTTCTTTGTGTATCATATCATGGAAGATGGTTGTCCTGGCTCTCATATAAGAAGCCCCTACATTCTTTAGACTGAATGGCATGATCTTGTAGCAGTATACCCCCCACGGTGTAATAAAAGTTGTTTTCTCTACGTCTTCTGGTGATAACCCAGGAAGCAATCTACAAAGGATTGGAGTTCATGCTTGGTGCAATTATCGATCAGGATGTGTATATTTGGCAGTGGAAAGTCGTCTTTGGGACTTGCTCTGTTTGTCTCGATAGTCAACACATACTCTGACTTTCACATCTTTTTTCGGAACTGGCACAATGTTGGCTAACTAGGTTGGGTACTCAACCACCCTGAGGACTTTTGCTTTGATCTGCTTAGTAACTTCCTTGTTGATTTTCAGGCTCATATCTGGTTTTGGTAGGCAACTTGTGAGCCACTATGGACATTCTCAAACCGGTCATGTCATCATATGACCATAAACAAATGTCCTCATACTCCTTTAAGATATGAATGCACTCCTCTTTCTCTGTTGGTGATAAGTGAATCCTGATGCAATTCTCTTTAATGGTCTCGGTGTCCCCCAAATTTACTGCTTCAATTTCGTCTAGGTTTGACTTAGGCTTATTATCAAACTTCTCAACCTCTCTGACAATCTCCTCTAGTATTTTGTGTTCTTCATTCGAGTCACTGTTCTCATATTGTGTTTCCTCATTAAATGTCACAGTCACTGATTCATCAGGAAAAGTAATAATAATATTGTAGAAAGGAAAAGTGTGGAAGATAATAATGAATAAATAAGAGCAATGCATTTGATTAAATCTAAAACATCCAAACAAGTACGGTTTGATGAATCGAGCATTTATAATGAAACAAGTAAGTCTTTAAAACAAAATTACTAAAAATATTAGATGCCTAGAATGGCTATAGAAATAAAATCTGCCAAGCTACCCAGGGACTCGGCGGGCCCAGGATGGTGTGACAGTCTAGTTCGTTAGAACAACTCCCTTCTCCAAAGTCTGAACAGTGAGGCCTTCTTTCCCTCCTCCTTAATTATTGCACTACAATCGATGTCCCCGTCTTTCAAAAATAGATTCCTCGGCCCAACTAATGCTTCTTCTTCTGCAGTTCCCCATATTGTATCATCTTGGTGAAAAGTTTGACCCATATGTGGCACTGGTTGCTCGAGAGGGTATTAAGGTCCACGCGATGGAGGCGACCAATCATCATACTCCTGCTATGTATATTGGTATCCGATCCAAATATAATACCATGACATTTCAGCTATATCCATTTGTAAATACCCTGGAGATTCTTTCCAAGCCCTTTGTCGGGTTCATACCTAGACCATGCCAGTATGCTTTCTATTTTGCTACTCCACCCTTTGTATTTCTCAATGGCATTTACACATTCGATGTGATGATAGGTTTCCCCTCCTAGACTTCTTCTGTTCGCGATAACCGGGATGGTTTGACTGGTGTAAATGGGGTCACTCCTATCTCCGTGAATGATCACCTCCTGATGGTTCCATTCAAATTTCACGGCTTGATGTAGTGTGGAAGCCACATCCCCAGCGGCTTGTATCCATGGTCGGCCCAACAGAAGGTTTTATGAGGCTGATATGTCAAGTACCTAGAATTTAATGTCGAGCCAAGGTGGCCCCATCTGCAAGCAAAAATTAATCTCCCCAATCGTGGTCCTTTGAGACCCATCGAAGGGTTTTGCGTTCATGCTTCTTGCCCGTATTTCATGGAAACCTTTGCCCAATCTTTTCAGAGTATTCAACAGACAAATATTGAGGCTTGAACCTCCATCAATTAAGACCCTGGAAATGAATTTGTCTTCAAATTGCACTGTGATATCCAATGCTCGATTTTGATTCAACCCTTCAGGTTGTAGCTCATCCTCGTGGAAGATTATTTTATGACTTTCCAGCACCTGCCCTACCATGTTGTCTATCTTTCCGCCGGTGATATTGTTGGGTACATAAGCTTCACTCAACACTTTCATCAGAGAATTCTTATGCACCTCTAAATTTTGCAAAAGTGATAGAATGGATATCTAAGCAGGGGTTATGTTCAAATGATAAATGATGGAATATTCCCTTGCTTGTCCTTTCCTCCATAGGTCATCTAGTCCTGTTTCAGTGATAGGCTGCTTGGTAGTGGCATCCTTACTTGGTCCTCCCAAGTGTTCAGGTGTATAGATTCTTTCGGTCTTAGTCATTCTCTCCGCAGCATCGTATTCCTCCACCATTGCCTTTCCTGTTTGACTAGATTCGGCAACGTAATCCCAGGGTATTGGTTTTAAGTTGAAAGGAGGTGTGGTTGATACTGTCACTGTAAAAGGTGCGGTCACCTCCACCTCAAATGGAACAGGGGTGGCCGCAGGTGGGGCTACCTCTACATCAAATGCAATAGATATATTTACCTCAACATCGATCGGTGACTGAGTTTTTACTATGATAGGAGTAAGTGTAACTACAGGTTTAAAGTCATCGCCTTCTCAAATAAGCCTGATTAACCCCTCGGGATCCCATTCTTCGTCCATCTCTATCATATGTATCCCACAACCTCTATGGTCTGGGAGAGGATTGTTGCGGACATTGGGAACTATTTCTATTGCCTGTATAACCTTGTTGTCAATTAGTGTCTGGATCTTGTCTTTCAATGTTCGACACTCATCAATAGTGCGCCCCTTCATACCGGAATGGTATAAACTTGTTTATTTTGGGTTGACCCATTGGGCCTGGTTTTCTACTAGCACAGTGGGAATGAGAGTGACGTAACCAATGCCTTTCAACATTTCATTTAGCTTGTTGATAGGTTCAGCGATAGCGGTGTATTGTCTGGGTAGTTTGCGGTCAAAATTGAGTCGTGTTCTTGGATAATTTTTGCGAGTTGGAGGTGACTGGAAATGAGATGATTGGGTATTATAGGTATGATAGATAGTGGCTGGTTGGGAATATTTGTGAGATGAGGGTTGATATGTAGGTGGTTGTGCTTGGTATATGGGTGGGGGTGTTTGATATGTGGGCAGAGGTGTTTGATATTTATGTGGAGATTTCGGGCCTTGAGCCACCATTACTGCCCCAACGTCTTACTTCTTTGATATGCCGCCTGATTGTAATGCCTTGTTTATGGGATGTAATGCCTTAAAGTTTGTTACTATCCTTCTTTGATACCTTCTTCGATCCTTTCCCCAAGTTTTATGATGTCAGAGAATTTATAGTTTTCAATAACCATCATACTTTCATAGTATTGTGGATCGTATGCTCTGACAAAAAATTTGTTCATCTATTCCTCATCCAAAGATGGCCTGAATTTGGCTGCTTCCGACCTCCAACGAGTAGCATACTCGGGGAAAGTCTCGGTGGGCTTCTTTTTGAGATTCTGAATGTAGAAACTATCTGGCACATTTTCTGTGTTGAACCTGAATCGCTCAATAAAATCACATGCCATACTCTCTCTGTTGGACCATTTCTTAGGATCTTGGCTGATGTACCAGGACAAAGTGTCTCCCCTAAGACTTCTCATGAAAAGCTTCCTCCGGATCTTTTCATCCTTTTTGACCCAACATGTTTGTCACAATAGGTCCTTAGATGAACCCTAGGATCATCTGTATCGTCAAACATCTCAAACTTGGGAGGTTTGTACCCCTCTGGAAGTTCTATATCTGGCTATATGCGTAGATCTTCATAGTTCGAAACTTCTATCCTTTTGCCTCCTTTGATACCCTAAACTCGACCTGTTAACTTCTTGAGTTCCTCAACCATGTTCTTAATAAACAGGTCATTCTCAGCGGATTCTCGTGTATAGGAAGTTGGTTGGACAGAGTGAGGTATGGTTTCAATGTAAATAGGGTTGCTTTGGTGAGTGCTAGGAGCCTGCGTGTAGTGGCGGTCATTGGTTAAGTTTTAAGGATCGGGAATGGGTTGTGGTGTGTTCTGGGGAGTGTGATAAGTGGCAGTTGGTGTAATATTGGTTGGTAGTGGTGTTGTGGCAGAGTTGGTATCGGTAAGTGATTGGGTTTTTGAGGTGGGTTTACATATTGATGCGGTGCGGGAGGGTTTTGTGGATGTTGGTTCAGTGTGTTTTGGGGAGGCACTAGGTTTTTAGTGTTTTGTTGGTTGATGTCGGGGACATCCAGGATAAAGGATAGGTTTGCTAAGTTGCGTACCTGCTCAAGTTCTCCTTGTAACTCCAGTATCTTTTATTCCAACCTCAAAACTAAATCATTTGGTGCCAGAGTACTCCGTCCATCTGAAGTTTCTGCATTTTCCGCATTTTCCTTTCGAATACCACTTAAGTCATCTATTCAAGTTTTCCCTTTACTCTTTGTATTACTTGGAAGAGGAGGAGGTAGAGGTCCTCTAGATCTAGTGTGATACACTGATGATGCCAGTATGTGCGAACCAACCTTAAGGGATGGGAATAAAGAAAACAAAAAGAAAACAAGTCAGTAGGGGTTCTGAAATATTTGTAGTATTTAAACACATATTGTGGGAATGTAAATTTGTGTCCTAATTTGGGAGCCTCGTTGTGCCCGAGATAGGCCTAGCAACAAATAAATTTGGATAAATTCAGTGCCAATAATTGCCTCATTTCATTAATGTAAAATTAAACAACCCAAAATGACACTAAATAAGATAATGGTTCTATTGGCACTTAGCGTTATTACATTAAAAAGGAATGCAGGTAAATCTAATCTACTTGGTCCCAGAAGGACCTTGTCCAGATCCGATGTTGTTGTCGATCAGCTCCCCCAGCTCGCACAAGTTCAACAATAAGAAAGCCCTTTCCAAATGTCCTCCTTCATTCCCCTCAATATTCTGGTAGTCAGTGACCCTTTTTCTCATCTTCTCTTCCAACTCTAGTAGACTATACTCCAGATATTCCAGCCTTTCGCTGGATTTAGCAGCCCTCTCCTTCCACTCATTGATCTCCATGTCGGCCTTATGCTGCTCCATATGTTCAGCTTCATACTCACGGATTCTTTTGCGCAGCTTGTTATACTTCACTTATGCTTTAGCAACCTCATCTATGACCCTGTTTCCTAGACCAACCCTTGGCTCGAATCCCGACTATGTGGTTATCCAACCATGAGGGGTAAAAGTATGAGTGACCCGTATAATATTAGTCTGACTTGATGGTATCCTTTTCCACAATAATCTTTAAGGTCTATTTATGTTGTGCTTCATTCTTATATGGGATGACGTCACCCTGCAAAATAAGCTATGAAGTGACCCATCTTAGCAACCTATGGTATGACCTGCCTCCTACATGCTTCTCTCATAACCCTAAGAGGAGCATAAGGGTATATTCCCCTTAATCCAATCAACACCAAGTGTGGAAAATCCCTAGATCTGATAATGAACTCATCGGTAGGGCAACTATGACCGTATCGTTCATAAAGGAAGTCAAAAGGTATGTAGGAGTCCTTCAGGCATTTCAAGTTGTCATTTTTCTTCAGCCCCACCATCTTTAGAAATACCCTAATAGTGTGATTTTTAGGTGCTAACAGACAAGGGCTATCCTAAGGCAACCTAGCAAATCCTCATATTTCTTCTAAAAGGGGAGTCATTTCTATGTTCCCAAAGCGGAACATTGCCCTTTCCTTGTCCCAAAACATAGTGGCAGCCTCAATCAACATTTTATTGTGCTGAAGATCCAAAAGGGAAGGCAAGTTTCTTAAGACTCGTTTCACATGGTTTTGGTCACATGAAGGAATATCCATCCACCAATCTAGCAAAAGTGATGGTATGCTACCGACCATACAAAATTTGGGGACTTCGTGCCTCATTTTCTGCAAAATAAAATATAGTTAGGCCCTTTCCCCCTCCAGGTTCGTCTATTTATATAGCAATGATTAGCATATTGGCACTTGTTTCTCCAAATTAATACACATAATCATGATTGCGTCCATTGGGATTATGAAAAACCCGATGTACTTTTGGGTAAGATTTGTCTTAAAGGGTCATTATGTGGGCAACATATTAACCCGGCTAGGTTTGACCATGATGCATGTACCATTAAATAGAGTAAGGGTTGCTATAAAGGTCTAGACTAGGACCCTCAAACGCACAACTAGAGGGGTAAAGGCACAGAACCTTTAAAAGCACTGCTGATCGACTAGTTTACCATAAATACACCTTTCTGAATTTAAAAGGGTGATGTATGATAAGAGTGCAAACACTCATCAAATGTTGCTATATTATTGATTACACACAAGTGGTATGATGTTGATCATGATTTATGCAATAATAAATAGCATGTTGTCAAGTATTTGCACGTTAAAAAAATAATAAATGGGGTATTTAAATAATTGACAGACAGTTCAAGAAAAAGAAAACAAAGAGACAAGTCAGTTTCAGGAAATAAAGGAAATCATAAATAAGCAGTTAAATCCAAATAAGGGGGAACAAATACCCAGGATAAAGAATGCTTAGACTAATTTACAAATATAAGTTTGTTATGGTAAGAGCCTAAAAATATCACCAGCAGTGTCGCCATGTTGTTGCGCCCCCTCTTTCCTTCGCGGAAGTGCGGGTTTGATATTCATGGGGGAACAACTCGTTTCCTTTTGGGAATTGGGTATTTGAATTTTAAGAGTCGCCACCTAACAGATTAAGATGTGTTAGGGCACCTAGAATGATTGACACATATAACTAGTTTGCATTACCAGAGATTAGGGTAAGGGCTCGAAATAACCTTGAGGGGAACATGGTAGGCACCTCTTGCGGTCCACAATGGTGGGTCCCAATCGAACTTAAACTATGTGAATTAGTCAATTAACAAGTAAGCATGTATTTGCAAAATAAAGTAGTTTTCACAATCTAAATATATATACGATCAAGGAAATTCAGATAATGAATGTGAAGAGGTTTGGACAGCTCAAAAACACATATATGTAAAGAAAAAGGAAGTTTAGATAATTTAAACACATATAGGAATGGGGAAAGGGAAGTCCTAAGTTGATTAGCCTACATGATCAATCCGTGCAATGCCTAGTAATCCTCCTCAGCTAGAGGATCTACGCGTGATATTAGCTCGCATGTCATCATATCCTTTTACTACCCATTACCTTCCCCTTAATGGTTATATAAGCTAGTTTGATTAACAACCTCAAAGCATGCTGCTACCCGTCTCTTCCTTGTGGTCCTGGAGGAGGTTAGGACCTTTAAATCTGGGTAGTTCTAGACAAACCTAATGTATTTAAAAGGAAAAAATCTAAGCGACAAACAAATAACATGTAGGACAAGCACATAGGGAAAAACAGTGAAAAGGCTCATGTTCACCTCCGCATGTATATAGGAAAATAAATAGCACATCTCAAACAGCTGATTTTGAAGAAGTTTAGAAAGCCTAGGAATATGATATCTAGATGAATGTTATAGATACAAGATATGCAATGTTTGTTTTATAGGAATTGGTAGAATCCTAACTAGTTTACCTACTGGTTTTATAGCCTGTTAAGCCCGAATAATTTCACACAAAAACGAAACTGGATTTCACAATTAGATAATGGCCTTAGGCTTGCCTAGGCTTTTGTCTATATGCAGTCATAATTAGTCATAATCTGGGAATTAATTAAACAACTTGAAGTGAGTTAATCTTATAGGCATGCTGATCTAAGTGATAAAGACTTGATTTTACACATGTTGACAGTAGGATGTGATATCTATGCGTTTGAACTATTTTTAAACCCTTTTGTAGACAACTATTGATTAATAGACATGGTGTAAACAGATGCAAATAGAGTTCCTAGAAAATATGGTGTCTAATGCATACATGAGATGACTACTTTTATTAAGGAAGTATTATTAACCTGATAGCAAGACCCCAAGTGAAAGCACTTATGCAAAATCAAAGCTGGAATAGAGATATATGACATGTAGCATGCTGAAGCAATAAATGTAAATACCCTAAAAACAGGATGTCTAGTGTGCAGGTTTAACATGGTTTGAATGCAAATAGACACACCAGTCCTAGAACATGATTTCTAGTGAAGATTTGCGTACTGTAAAGCCTAAAAACATGATTTCTAGTGCAGATTTGCATAATGTAAATCCTAAAAACATGATTTCTACCTAGCATTACCCTACAGTACCATACAACTACCCTTGTTTTTCACTACTTACCCAAATATCTCTTTACAAATAATTATTACAAACCAGAATTGAATAAATTACATAAATGCAATATATATTACACTATAGGGAGCCAAATGTAGGCCCAAAGAAAACCCGAGAGTACCAGGCCTCTAGTAGTCTCAAATGCAAAAGATTTCATTGCCACATTTGTATCTAGCTGTGTCAGGGTTCCCTTAGGACCTCAAGGATCTTGGGTAGTGCTCACACCGAGACTTTTCTCAAATAGAGACTGATTATGTGTAGTGTGGAAGAGCCAGCCCGAATATGCAAGTGTTCAGAGAGATCTCAAAGATCTCTATGCACTACACACCAGAGGGACATGACTTAATAACCAAAGAGTAAATGAGAGTGCATAATTTATAAAAGGTTTTGGTAAACAATATAAAGAGGACTCTTAGGAGTGAAAGATTTTCTAAAAACGAGAACTAGTTTGGTGGCAAAATAGTTTGAGAAAAGTATGAAAACACTTTGAGAGAAGAACACAATTCACAGAACAACCAGATTCAAAAACACTTAGCAAACATATTCCAAACAGGGATAGAGGAGTTGGGGACACACAAAATGCACATTAATGTATAGTGGAGCACATAAACAACAGGATGCACATAATTCTCAAGGGTTCTACAAAATTAATAGGTTAGCTATAAGGTAGGTGATTGAGACATAGAGCAAGGATCATAGTAAAACCATATTGAAGACACATAAACACTGGGCAGGATCAAGAACACAACTAGAGTTACCCTGGAGAGAGTAGATAACTTAGCATGAGCAAGGCAAAATAAGCAAGAACATAAAGGAACAGGCTCGATAAATATCACCAAGTATTCATAGTGAAGACATGCTAATCACACACCGAACAAAACAAGATTTAGACATGCTAGATAAACAGTAGACATGCAAGTATAATTTAGACATGCTAATCATATATTGAATAAGACAATGTTAGGCATGCTAAGCAAGACAGTAAACATGAACAAGAATGGAACTCATAACTGATGAACTAAGGTATTAATGAAACATCTAGGGTTTAGATTATAAAATTAAGTCAAGGACATACCACTTTGGGAAAGAGAACACAAGATGTAAAGCAGATTTTGTGCAATATCTAGCCTTGGCTTACAGCCGACAAGACTAATGAAAATCACGAGTAGTAAAGAAGAAACAAAGAACTTTTTTTAGAGTAAAAGTGTGTATGTGAACCAATGTTCGTGTGTCAGAAGTGAGAATAGAGGAAAGTATATATAGTAGTTAGGAATTAAACAGAATAAGGTAAAAGAGATCAATCATTCAGCAATTAAGGAAGCCACATCATCATTACACACAATTAAGGAAGCCTCATAATCAATTACACACAATCATAAAAGATCGGGGACCCAAAATTAGGGTTTTTGAAAGTAAAACAGATATGGGATCACATGCTTAGGAATCCAGGGATTTAAGACGAAAATAAGAAGGATCTTACTCAATGTCAAACCAAATGGCCTGAAATAGGCAAGAATAACCCAAAGGTGTACACAGACCTGCCTAGGTCCTTTGAGAATCTCCTTAAGGATTTAGGAGATGAAGGTACCATAGCATAGAAGAGGCCATTAGAGGCCTGAGGTAGTGAAGAACCCCCATAGGAAGGCATTAAGTGAGTGACGGCGGGGAAATTAGGGTTAGCGTTAGAGATCGTTTAAGAGACAGAGAGAAGGGTGATGGTGGAGGAAAGGGTGAAAATGATTAGGGTTAGAGGTGGGGGGGGGGGGGGGTTT
>MU703228.1:68043-88405 GCA_026770625.1 Nicotiana glauca
GGAGGGGGGGGGGGGGGGGGGGGGGGGGGGGGGTTTATGGGTTTAATTAAGGTAGGGGATCCTGGACCATTGATCAAGAATGATCAACGGCTAGGATTGCCCAAAGGGTTTTGGGCTGGACAGATAGGGTATTGGGCCTAGGTTTTTTGGGCTAATTTTAAAAGGTATTAGGCTAGTAGACTTTATGAAAAAATTGAAATAAAAGAGGCTATTTATTAAAACCCCAAACAATTAATTAAAATAATTTTTAAAATAACTACTAATTATAAAAATGAATTTCATGCATTGAAATGTTTTAAAAATAGTTATTTAGTATTTAAAAATACAAAGGACTAATACCTGGTAAAATAATACAAAAATATACGAATGGGCTATAATTGAAAACTTATTGCAATTATAGCAAAAAGGTGCCAATTTGGCTATTTATGAAATAGTTTGGACTCAATAGGACCATAATAGTAATATTAAATGAAGACATGCTCTAAATTCATTTGTGATGCTATTTTACATATATTTATTAAAGGTAAAATACTAGGCAAATTAATTGAAGAAATGCCAAAATTGTGGAAAAATACCAACTGATGCTAATGCATGACTTTGAAGATATATATGCATTTAAAGCTATTATAGGAAAAAATTGGGTATCAACACAAAACACATATTCTATTGTCTGAAATAAGATAGACAAAAAGTAAATGCAAAAGAGAGACTGTGGGTGCTGCAGAACAGACTTAGAGAGCAGCTCACCACTATGCCTCAGGGTAACGGGGGTGCGCGGCTGAATGAATGTCAGATGCATCTGCCTCAAATCCTGCACGATTAGTGCAGAAGTATAGCGTGAGTACACAAATTACATATACCCAGTAAATATCTGATCTAACCTAGAAGAAGTAGCGACGAGAGGTCTACATTGATACTTACTATGGGCCAACAAATAAAATATTTACATTCTAAATAGGCATGGAATATGCGAATAATAATAATAATAACACAACAGCAAGCAGTGAATAATTGATTCTCTAACTAATATCAATTCAAAGATCTCCAACCAATACATACTAACTCCCACAATTTCGGGCCAATAAATAAATTATAACCTTTGGAGTCATAAATATAATATCAAGTGTAATCGGGCTCCAAGAATATTCATGCACGATTTATGCTGAAGTTGTATGGCCTGATGCAGAATAATGTGTACACTGCCGAGGATCGAACGACATGAACCATAGATGGATCTATTATACTGTTGAGGCATTCGGTCCGCTCCACAAGAAGAGAGAATAATATATGAACATCCGATTTTAAAAAAACTATCACAAGACTAATACATAAGGAAAGCTTAATTTCTATTAACGGTCAAGTAACCCGCAAAAACTCAAAGCAAGTGAAATTCAATCTTTACAAATCCTTTATCAAGTTTCAAGATAATTTAAGCACTTAAATTAACAAGTAGCATGCAAACAATACAAGTATTTCATGAGTGAGTCCTAAAACTACCCGGACTTAAGCATGACTTGTACCTAGGCACAGACTCTCGTCACATCGTACGGACGTAGTCCCCATAATTAGAAGCAAATGGTAATTTAAAACACCTATAGGGTAAATTCCCAATAACAAGGATAGGCAAGAGACTTACCTCGTCTCAAAGCTCACTTTCTGGCTCAGAAATTCACTCTAAAGCCTCAACTTGGAGCCGAACAATCCGAAGCTTGCCAAATACTATATAAATTAACCAATATACACTCACAAATTCATAATTTAGCTATTAGAGTAATTACTCAACCCAAATTGGAAGATTCTTAAAATTCACCCCCGGGCCCACATGTTCGGATTCTAGAAATTTTCTAACATAAATGTTACCCGTAATCTCACGAACTGATAAATATAATTTCTACCCAACTCCATACTCATTTTCGTGGTTAAATCCCATTTTTATCAAAACATAGGTTTTCTAATAATTTCGTAATTTTTTTTATAATTTCTATGTTAAAATCTACCCATAATATGTGATTTAAACTCATATTTATGGAAGTTACTTACCTCAAAGTGCTAAGTAAAAATACCTCTTCAAAGAGCTCTAAATCCGACCAACAAATGAGAGAAATGAAGAAAATGAGCCTAAGTCCCGATATAAATGCACCTTACTGCCTCAACGGCTTTTGCACCTGCGGCAGCTTCGCCACTTTTGCGAGCCCACTTTTGCAGGCAGTTGTCCGCCTTTGCATAACACGTACGATCTAGCCGTGGTCGTGCATGCAAAAAAACTCCACATATGCGAGCCCGCTTCTGCGGCTCGTCTTGTGCACCTACAACCTTGCATTCCTACCTCCCTCCGCGCCTGCGATCCCCTCATCGCAGAAGCAAGTTTGCTTCTGGGGACACTGGCCATTCCCCTTCCGCCCGCTCATGCGCTCATTGGCTCGCACCTGCGACTAGCTCCTCACAGGTGAGAACACACCAGAACTGCTGCTACTTCAGCCATGGTTCCAAGTTCAACCATGTTCTGCACATCGTCCGAATAGCACCCAAGGCCCCCTGGGCCCCATCCAAACATACCAACAGGTTCGTTAACATAGAAAGGACTCGCTAAAACCCTCAAAATGCGTAAAATAAAATCAAAACTAAGAATCGTACTCCAAACCAAGTTGAATCAACTTATGAACTTCAAGTTGTTCCAAATTACTCCGAACGTGCCGAATGATACTCAATCTACTCGGAATGTCACCAAATTTTACGTGCAAGTCACAAATCACCATAAGGAATTAATTTTAAGATCGAAATCCCATACAGACCTCGATAACACCAAAACCTACTTCAAAACTAATTTAAAGAACTTGGAAGCCTTATGTGCACCAATTTTCAATGTTAAGCACTGAAACACTCTCGGCTCATAGAAAACCCGATCCGAGCACACGCCCAAGTCTTAAATTATCATACAAACAATTCTGGTTCTAAGGTTTTTGACTCAAAACATTGATTCAAGTCAAACTAAATTAGTTATAAGCCACTAATAAGGAACTAAGTGTTCCGATTTCAAACCGAAACCTTTCAAACCCAAACTAACCATCCCCGCAAGCTATCAAAAAGTAAAAAAATATATGAGGAGTCTTAATTAGGGGAATGGGGATCTAGAAAGCAAAATGACTTGTCTAATCATTACATTCTCCGCCTCTTAAACTTATGTTCGTCCTCGAACAGGTCTAGGACCATACCTGGAGTACCGAATAGGTGTTGATATCTGCTCCACGTGTCCTTCTCGGTCTCCCAAGTCGCCTCCTCAACTGGTTGACCCCTCTACTGAACCTATTTTGTAAAAGTCTTCTTGGACCTCAACTAGCAAACCTGTCTATCAAAAGTGGCCATTGGCTCCTCCTCATAACCCAGGCTCTCATCTGGCTTAACCATCTGTATTCTAACACATGCAACTTGTTGACAAGATAATTTCGGAACATAGACGCATGCCGGATGAACTCCCAATAGACTAGGAGGCAAGGTAAGCTCATAAGCATCCTCCCCAACTTGCCTCAACACCTAAAATAGACCTATAGACCTTGTGCTAAACTTGCCCTTCTTCCCCAACCTCATGATTCCCTTCATCGGCGAGACATTCAAGAGAACCTTCTCACCCACCATACATGATAAATCACGCGCCTTCTGATCCATGTAACTCTTCTGTCTGGACTGCGCCATGCGAAGTCACTCCTGAGTCAACTTTGCCTTTTCCAAGGCATCTCTTACTAAATCAATACCATATAACTTAGAATCGCCGGGCTCAAACTATTAGATCAGCGAACAATATTGTCGACCATACAAAGCCACAAATGGAGACATCTCGTTGCTGGACTGATAAATGTTGTTGTAAGCAAACTTAACCAAAGGCAAGAATCAATCCCACTGCCCTCTGAAGTCAATCATACATGCTCTGAGCATATCCTTCAAGATCTGAACCATCCACTCTGACTATCCGTCTGTCTACAGATAAGAGGCTATGCCTAGCTCTACCCGGGTACCCAACTTGCTCTGAACTGCTCTCCAGAAGTGCGTAGTGAACTGATGGCCTCTATCCAAAATGATGAAATAGGAACACCATGCAATCGAACAATCTCCTAAATGTAAATCTAGGGCAATCTATCTGAAAAATACGTAGTCACAACCAGAATAAAGTGTGCTGATTTAGTCAACCAGTCGACAATGACCCAAATCGCATCGAACTTCCTCAATGTCCGTGGCAGCCCAACTACGGAGTCCATAGTAATGCACTCCAATTTCCACTCAGGTATAACAATCTACTAAAGTAGGCCACCTGGCCTCTAGTGCTCATACTTGATGTGTTGGCGATTTAGGCACCTCACTATATGCTCAACTATGCCCTTCTTCATCCGCCGCCACAAATAATGCTGCCTCAAGTTGGGATACATCTTCGTAGCACCTGAATGAATAGAATACCGATAAATAAGTGCCTCCTCTAGAATCTTCTCCACTAATCCATCAATAGTAGGAACACATACACGATCCTGAAGTCACAGAACACCATCCTCACTGATAGTAACCTCTTTGTCACCATCCTATAGTATCGTCTCCCTAAGAACCAAAAAGTGTGGATCGTCGAACTGACGAGCCTTGATCTGCTCTAATGATTAAGATTGAGTGACGACACATGCAAGAACTCAACAGGGCTCTAAAATATCCAACCTCACAAGTCTGTTATCCAAGGGCTGAATGTCCAAAGCTAATGGCTTTTCCTATGTTGAAATGAATGCCAAACTACCCATACTCTCAGCCTTTCTACTCAAGGCATCCACAACCACATTCGCCTTGCCTGGATGATAAAGGATGTTAATATCATAGTCCTTTAGTATCTCAAGCCACCAATGGTGCCTCAAGTTGAGATCCCTCTACTAGAACAAATGCTGCAAGTTGAGATGATCAGTGTAAACCTCACAGGACACCCTAAATAATGCCTCCAGATCTTAAGTGTATGAACTATCGTGACCAACTCCAAATCATGTACGAGGTTATTATTCTCGTGCGGCTTCAGCTGACATGAAGCATATTCAATAACTTGCTCTTCTTGCATCAATAAACAATTTAGGTCAATGGAAGAAATGTCACAATACACAGTACACATCCCTGAACCATAAGGCAACACCAACACTGATGCTGAGGTCAATGCGGTCTTGAGCTTCAGAAAGCTTGTCTCGCAATTATTGGACCATCTAAATTGAGCTTTTTTTTGGGTAAATCTAGTCAAAGGTGCTACAATAAATAAGAAGCCCTCCACAAACCAACAATAATAACCTGCAAACCCCAAGAAGCTTCTGATCGCGGTCGTACTGGTATGATACGACCAACTTTGAATTGACTTGATCTTCTTGGGAGCTACCTTAATACCCTCACCTGATACAATATGCCCTAAGAATGCCACATAATTTAACCAGATCTCGCACTTGGAGAACATCGCATATAGCTTCTGTTCTCATAAGATTTGAAGCACAACTCTCAAACGATGCTCGTGCTCCTCGATGATACGCGAGTAGATCAATATGTCATCAATGAAGACAATGACTAATAAGTCAATGTATGGCCTGAACACCTAGTTCTTCAAATCCATAAACGTCGTCAGGGCGTTGGTCAAGCTGAAGGACATCACTAGAAACTCATAGTGGTCATTTCTTGTCCGAAAAGCCATCTTCGGAACATCCGAATCATGAATCTTCAATTGATGATACCTCGATCTCAAGTCAATTTTAGAGAACACCCTGTTACCTTGTAACTGGTCAAATAAATCATCAATTAGCATCAACGGGTGCTTGTTCATAATGGTAACTTTGTTCAACAGATGGTAATCAATGCACATCCGCATAGTCCCATCTTTTTTCTTCATGAACAACACCGGTGCACCCCAAGGAGACACACTCGGTCTGACAAAACCCTTTGCTAGCAACTCCTCAAGCTGTTCTTTAAACTCTTTCAAAACTTTTGGAGCCATGTGATACGGTAGAATAGAGATAGGCTAAATACCTGGAGCCAAAACAATACATAAATCTATAACAAGATCCGGTGGCATGCCTGGAAGATCAGAAAAAAACATATCAGAGAACTCTTGGACCACTGGATAAGCCAAACATATCTGCAGCAGTATTCCAAACATATGCTGGATAAGCCAAAAAAACCTTTTCGACCATGTGTCAAGCCTACAGGAAAGAGATAACCCCACTAGATGGACTGACAAATGAACCATTCTGCTCCAATCTAGAAAACTCTGGCATCGCGAAGGTAATAGTCTTGGCATATGGCTGGGTCTATTGGAAATAAACCAACCTGCATCATAGATACCATGAACCGCAGCATACGGCCCATGGCCTCCTAGCCCGGTACGACTGCTCACTCCTCTTGCTTTCTATGGAATGAGGTAGTACTATCTACTAACTATTGCATCCCACACTGATGTGATGTCTCAAGAAATGGATTTGAAATAGTGGTGTTGGCGAGACCCATACTAGCCAGATTTTTCAACTAGCCACTTCTTAATCTCCTTCTGCTTCTTCTATGTCACTTTCCTCTTCTCCATCACTTTCCTTTTCTTCATTTTTGCCCTTGGAGATATCATTCTGGAGGGCTGACATGAGACCCTCGAGGAGGTGGCGGTCAAAGACACTATTACCTAGGATGCATACCCAAGGGGATGGTGCTCAAAGATACTTTTGCCGAGGATGAACCCTCAAAATTAGATTAGACTCTAGGCTTTTCTTGCATATGTACCTTTACCTTTTTGCTTCTTTGTTTCTGTGTAAGGAACCCTCGTGGGCTTTTGTAATCGAATGTTTATGAATAAAAAATGTTTCTTTAATTTGTCTCTGATGTATACTATTTTCCCTTCATTTATGCTTGTGCAGAATCTGAGTGCATGACCCCATCGGTTGGCGCAAATATAGAGCCCAAGTTGGACTAATAAACTCGGGTCGTTTGGACTCCGACTTCGAGTTGAATGAGAGTAGGGCTTCGAACCCCAAAATTGAGACTTAGCCTCTAGAGCCTGCGATAATCTTCGTGGGGAAATTTTCTCGAAAGCTCGTGAATGGATAATTCCTTTAGGCTTTCGAGAATAGTCCTCGAGTGGGGGTTTGCTCAAACTCGGGTTATCTGGAAACTTGTCTTGAACTTAGTGTAAACATCCTTAAGGCATATAAAATAGATCCCGAAAGAGGGACTGCCCGGGTTTAGATGGTACCCCGAGGCCAAGCCCATATGAGTGGAGTTTTAAGTGCGTATTTTCTCCTTGAGAGGAGCCCTCAAAACTGGGTACCATCTCGAGTCTTGTAATTACATCGATGGCCCCTTGGAGATATCCACGAGATTAGGTACCATCTCGGGACTGGCGATGATACCCAAGGCTTCCTGGAGCCTAACTTCTTTTTGATGGAGGTCCTCGAGATCGGGTACCCTCTCAGGATTTGTAGAGATATTAATGGCTTTTGGAGCCTTTCTTATTTTTGATGGAGGTCCTCGAGATCAGGTACCATCTCAGGACTTGTTTGGTGCGGGGGTCTCTGACCCCAAAACACCATACGACGTTTATCAAATGGAAAACATAGCTGCAAAGTGACCGAGGCGATCTCACCGGCACATCTTCCCAAAGTGATTTTGGCCAGCATTTTAACCGGCCTCTGAAGCAGGGAGATCGTCGCCGCTTTTTTCTTATGTAGGGTTGCTTCCGCCATTTTGGAGATTCCACCATTCTGAGAAGTTACCCTTTTTCATGCATTAGGCCTATCATTATTTTAGTATTGATGCTCTGGCCTAAAGTCCTGCTCCATCTCCCTAATTTTGCTGTAGTCATGACTGCTACACAAGGATCCGTTGGGCAGGGAGGAGAGAGTTTCGCCTTTAGTTCCTGCCTTGTTGTCTTGGGACAGTTTGCTTCGAGAGGGAACTTTTTGTTAGAAAAGTGCCCCGATGCTCAGGACCAACGGGAGCAGACCTTGAAGTTTACTTTTTCGATGGGAGAGGGACACCTTGAGTTAGTGAGGAAAAACTGTGAATGGGGGGGAAGGGTAGTACTCCACGTACCTTCCCCGAATAAGAGTATTACGGACTGTGCCGAGGGGTTTATAAATGTGTTCACATACCCTTTCACGCTTGGCCCACTTGATAGGGTTGTGTTAGACTTCTACCGAAAGTATCAGGTTACTTTTGCCCAAATTCACCCGTCATTTTTGCGGATAGTGTGGATGGTGAGGTTTTTTTTAGAAAAGGCAGGCTTGAATTTATGCTTAGCCATCTTATTAGGCTATGCCGACCCTTTCATCATCAAGGTCTGCTAACCTTACGATGCCAGTCGACCACGCCTTTCATTGTTAATGATGAAGAATATAGGGGTCTGGAGCGGATGAGTCAATTCGTCCGAGCACAAACTATTGATATTATCCCCGTGGATTTTATGCCATTCCCTAAGGAATGAAATTATACACATAAGTGGTACACTCGTGCTTTCGTAGTTTTCAAATTATAGCGAAGGGGTTTTCTGTAAATATTTCTTTTTTTCTTTTTTTGTAGCGAATTCGTGGATGCCGGGCGAGGTTCCCGATCAACTGGATTGGGTTTGGAAGTTGGCGACTCACTCGAATTACAACGAGAGTAAGTGGCGAGCTTTATCTAAGGATAGGTGGGAGGCAAAATGCCACAGTATGTGCTGCGTGATCTATTCCCTTCCCTTCTTTTAGTTGGAAAATCACTTTCTTTTTTTGTGTACTAACCTTGTTATTGTAGGTATTGGGGAGCCTTCTAAGGCAAGGCCGTACCCCCTTGGGGAAGGAAGGATCGCTAGCTTCTGGGCTAAAGGATGATAACAATAAGCAAGAGATACCTTTGCAAGGCGATGGTGCTCAAAGTAAGGTGAACCTGGACAGAGGTCCCGGAGTGGAAGTATTGACTGATCCTACCGCGCCCATGACTTTTGGTTTTGGAGAGGCGGTGTATCCTCCGCCATTATCTTCTTTTTCTGTTAGGGGTACTTTGAGGGATACTTGAAACCCAGGATCATATCCACCGAGCGACCGTGCCTCGGCCAGGGTCGACTCTTTCGGAGCTGAGGGAGTTAAGTTAGTAGATGTGCATTTGACCTTCGAGGAAGCACAGTGGCTTCATTATGTGGTAAGTTTTTGGCACATGCCTTTCGAGTTTCGCGCCTTCCTTTCCTTACTTAGTTTACTTTTGCAGGCCTTCGACAAGCTTAAGTCTGAGCTACTTCACCGTGAGGCCAGGCTGCAGAAAGCACTGGATGAAGAGAAATCCCTGAGGATCCTTTGTGATGAAAGGGAAGCCGAGTTGACATAATTATGGTATGAGGCGAGTCAGAGCTCGAATTATGGGAGCTACTTGAAGGAGCAGGTATTTTTCATTCCGAGCGAGTGTGCGCTCCTCCTTCTAGCTCCTGAGGCTAACATTTCATTTTAGCTGCAGAAAAAGGCAGAGGGCTTGGAGTGCCTTCAGGACGAGGTTGGCTGATCCAAGCGCAAGTATGATGAGTTAAATGCTCAGGCTTCGACAGAGAAGGGTTCTCTGGCTAATGCTTCTGCCCTTGAGGTTCAACTTTGCTTAACTTGTGATAATATCTGGTACAGATATGATTATGAAGCTTGAAACCGAGCTCTTGAAGATAAAGTCCGAGGTTATGGATACCCGAGCTGAAGCTGTAATAAGTCAAACTAAGGCTGACCAGAAAGTGGCGGTCTATTTGAAGGATGTTGTCGATGCTCAAGCTAAGTTGAGAAAATTCCTTGACCGTAAAGATACAAGTAAAGAATACGCTCAGTATAAGTCTTGGAGGAAAACCCTCAAGGAGACCCGTGCTAGGGGATTTGACCTCTCGGAAGAGTTGACGCAGGTGAGGACGGACGAGCGTGGTACCCGGTTACTTTTGTCCGACACCGAGGATAGGGAAGATGAGGCTGATGGGCTATAGCCCCCAGGGGGGATGTAGATTTTGCTTTCCGATTCTGTATATAGCATTTTCAAAGCACGTTTCTAAATAGGGCTTGTATTTTCCTCATGTATGTATAAAGAGGAAACCTTGTAGTTTTGTTTCTTCTGCGTTTCTTTTGCCTTGATTTTAGAAAGATGAATGTTCTTTGAGTTGAGGAGAATCCTTAGATTCATGGTATGGCCCTACAGCTCAGTAGGCTAGCTCGTAGGCTCTTACGTGCTTGGTTGACATGACCTTAACGTATAAGCTGGCGTTAATGGCTCTTACTCTTGTGCTCTTAGGCATATTTAGGTCGACCTGTTTTGGGCTCAATCCCCGAGTCGAGCATCGACTCGAGCTCATTTGACCCTCAAGTTGTTGAATTTTAGGCTTACAATAGTGCCTCTTATGCTTTTGGTTGATGCGACCTTTTAGTGTAAACTGACGTTTGAGCTCTTACGCTTCCGTTCTTAGGCATATTCAGTCAACTATTTTAGATTCAGTCTCTGAATCGGGTTTTGACTCGAGGTCATTCGACCCTCAAGTTTTTAAATTACAAGCTGGCCCTTAGGCTCTTACGCGTTGAGTCGGTACGACCTTTTATATATGTGGGCTGGTGATAGTGTCTCTTATGCCTTAGCTCGATGCGACCTTTATATATGTGGGCTTGTGACAGTGGCTCTTACGCCTTGGTTTGATTCAAGCTCTAATATAGGATTTATTTTTCCCTCGTTAAGGATTTTTTTAAATAATTTTTTCCCGACACTTCGATGGTTTAATAAAAAACCTCGATTATGAGTTGTTATATGGTGATGATCGAGTACCTCGAGAGGTTTGGCTCGATGGCCGAGTATCTTGAAGCCAGTGTTTAGGAGTTGATGTGGTTGAAGCTTTTTTTCCTATGTCGAGGGTAGCCAATTTAACCAGTTCTTTCCGAAGTATATTTGAAGTAATTGAAGGCTTGTAATTTATAGCGACAGTCGGGCATCCCCGAGTCGCGTTAGATTGTATAGTACAGACTTATGACCGGAGTCATTTGTGTTTGGCCGGAGCCTTTATGTCCTGAGTGAAGTAGTTTCGGCATCTATATCGAGGGCATTCCTTCGTAGAGGTCTTATAAGTTCGATATATGGCCGAAACTTTGAGATCGGGTTTACGCCTTTAGCAAGGTCTTACAAGTTTTACATGTCTTTGAGGTCTTATAGTTTTGGATACTTGGTACAAGTATGGTTCATGCCTTGCTTGAGGTCTTACACATATTGTTATTGCCTTATGTAGGTCGTACGAGACCGTGGTTGCCCACATCTGGCCTTACGGCCTCGGGTTTTGATAAGTCGATGGAGATGGCGAATGACGATAGTCCCAGAGTCATAGAGGGCTTCTTGGCTTGGGAGCAATTACTTGTGAACTTGGTGTTGCCTTGTTGAGAGCTTATGATTTTGGAGTTTCCGACCCAGAGGCTGTGTAGCCTTGAGTTTTGACGCCAGTCCCCGAGTGTTCGGGATGTTTTTGGCTTTGAAGCTGTTTTGTAATCTCGTTGTTGCCTCATCGAGGGCTTACAAATTAGTAGCTCCGACCCGAGGGTCGCATTGTTTCAAGTTATTGACGCCAGTCCCCGAGTGTTCGGGGTGCCTTTCGGCTTTGGAGTCATTTTGTCAAAAGTATTGAGCTTCCTTAAAATGAAAAATACTTTTGGGAAGTATTCTTTGATTACTTCGTACAAAAATACATGTTTTTGTTGTTGGAGGCTCGGTTGTTCTATGCGGACACAGTTCATTCGACTGTTTGGCCAGGTACATTACTTTCCTATTGAGCCCCCGTTTGGCGTATCTTGGCTTCTCCGAGTAGGTGACCTTTCGAGGGGATGGCCCCCAGTATTTGAGGTTGGTCGCAAAAGAATCCTTGAATACTTTTTGGATCTTCCTTAGGTATACATATAGATGTTGCCTCATTAAAAATCTTGCCTGTAAAATCCTTTTTGGGATAAAAACTCGGTCAAAGGAAAAGAGTGCAACACATGCTTTTTGGAACCTAAGGCCTTCAAGTTGTAGAGTGCTTTCGCCATTTTGATCGGATACCTGCAATCAAATCAGCGTAGAATATAATTGAAAGAGAGAGGATACGGTCATACCTTAGTGTAAAACGTGTCGGTGATGTTTCGAAACCTAATATGTTTCAGTCGACCTTGATGAGGAAGCGGTACGATCATCCACTTTGCTTAGTCGGGGACAGCCTAGAGTGTAGTTTGTTATTTCTATTTTACTGTTTGTTTATCATTCGGCTCCTACGAAGGTGGAGATACTGGTATCGGGGCCACATAGTGTACCATGAACATTTCTTTCCCCATATATTATTCCCCGTAGACGGTCTTAATCCCATCCTTTGTGGGGAATTTCATCATTTGATGGAGGGTAGATTGTACTACTCTTATACAATGTATCCACAGCCTTCTAAGCTTGGCGATTTACCTCCTGTCTCCCTCGATGACATGGAATTTGGCATTTTGGGTTATGCCGACCAGGTTGACTGGAAGGGTGATTTCCCATTTTGTCATTTTTCTCGGCATGTTGAAACCGTTGAGGAATCGAGAGGCGGGCACGATTTGGTCAAGCAGTCTGAGATGCTCTACCACTCTCGACCTGATAATATTGGGCGCGCTACTTGGATCCGCAAGCACATGTTTAATTTGAAATTTATTTATGAGAAAGAGATTACCAGTGCGTCACTGTGGGGTTGAGACAAAGTCTTGATGTCCTCATTGCTGAATGTGAGGGCATCCTCGGGTATGCAATCCCGAGTTCACTTTTCTCTAGTGATGGATATTTTTGTCCTTCTCATCATGGGCTCTTGTAGGGAATCGATGCCTCCCAAGATCATGTGGATGACATGTTACAGCTCATTCATTTCATTCTTCTTGGCCGCCTCTCTTTCCTGGAACTGGTTTTTGGCCCGATCGCTGAGGAATTCTTGGAGGTGATATTAACTATATAGTCTGGCTACTTCCTCTCAGAGTTGGTGGCAATCCTCGGTCCCGTAGCCATGTGTGTTATGAAACTCACAAACTAAGTTATGCTTTCGTTGCGAAGGATCTGATTGCATAGGTCTGGGCCACCTGGTGTCTCTGATTTTACTGATGGCGAACATGATATCTGATATATCGATGTTGAAGTTGTATTCCGAAAAGCAAGGTGCCTCCGTCGACCCCGTATACCTATCGAACCCGGATCTGTTGACGGGTCCCCAAGGATTCTAGCCTCGGTCTATTCTTTGATCAGTGTAGTGTATGTTATGCCTTGGTCATTTCTCCTATCTTCGGTGTATGACTGGTACCTTTCTTTGTTTGGCTTTGGCTCCTTCGCTGGAAGCCTTCTTGGGCATACCGAGCTTGAGGGGTCTCCTAGTTGGTCGTCCTCGACTCTAATCTGTGACTGGTATCGGTTGTGGACATTCGACTAGGTCACAGCGGGATACTCGACCAAGTTCTATTTCACCTACCATGAAGCCGCCGAGCTTTGTTTATTTAGTCCTTTAGTGAAGACCTGTAGTGCCCAGTCATCAAAGACTAGTGGTAGTTCCATTCGTTCCATTTGAAAGTGAGAAACAAACTCTTTCAGCATCTCGTTCTCCCTCTACTTGATCTTGAAAATGTCAGACTTCCTTGTCGCTACTTTGATGGCACCGGCATGTGACTTTATGAAAGAATCTGCCAGTATGGCAAATGAGTCACTAGAGTTAGGAGCTAGTTTGTGATACCATATCATGGCCCCTTCGAGAGTGTTTCCCTGAACTTCTTTAGTAAGATAGACTCGATCTCATCGTTGCCCTTCACTGTGCAACTGTAAGCAGTAACGTGCTCAATGGGGTCTGAGGTCCGTCGAAAATTGATTTTACGGTATAGACGCTTATGACCTCCGTTATATTTTGGAAGGTCTGCCATTTTGAACTTCTTTGGAATGGGTTTTTGAGCCTCTTCCTCTGCGAACGTCCTTTATATGATCTTCTTCGAATCCACACCTTTTAGGATCGTAGGCGCGCCCAGAATCTTGTCAAACTTGGAGTTGTAGGTCTCGACCTTTTTGTTGTTGGCTTCTATCTTCTTCTCGCTCGATTAGATCATCTTTCTGAGGTACTCAATCATCTTTATGATGGCGGGGTCTGCTATCGACCCGTTGTTGCTTGACCTCTCTGGTACCTGCTCGGCCGGGGGAGCCGTCCCCAGTGCTACCATGCTTTGAATTTTCTTTTGACTTTGCAGATGAGCAATCGTTAGCTGTTGTGCCTGCAACATTTCAAAAATAACATGAAGGCTAACCACCTGTTCTTCCCAAACCGGGGTTTCCTGAGCTACTTGTCGATCTCCTTAGTGCACGCTCCTATTAGTGTGGGAGCTTACATCGATGTATTGAGCATCGCGTGAGACTGCATCCACGGGAATCGGTTCTGGTGCGTTCTCAGGGTTTTGTGGTGGTACACAAACACCTGGAACATCCACACCATTTTCTTCGTGGTTCTCGAGATTGTTGTTCGCTGAGTCAAATATTTTGACCTGAAATCAAATATCTTGGGAAGAAAAAGTGTGAAAGATAACTTTCGTTATGTAATTAAACCATCAAGAAAATAATCGCTATTATTTTTAGCCCCACGGTGGCCGCCAAACTGTTTACCGCGAAAATGGTAATAACAATTAAATTTAATTTAGTGTTTCTAAAAATATGTGATCTATTTGTGTGCTAGTTGTTAGACAGTTGATGCTATGTTAACAACTTAGAAATGAGAAAAGAGTTTAGAAATAAGTTGTTAATCAAACTGAAGCGTTGTCGATCAGGGCCTCAAGCTTTCCTATTCGAGGGCCTCGGGGTCGAATACAATGCTCGGTTGTGAGCTATTGAGAGTGATCGGTGGAGACTAACAGTTACAAATAAATCAATGACTGCTTTTTATGGACAATAATAAGCAATAAATGATGAACATTAAGTAGAACACAATAAATATGAGCAACGAATTAAGTAATAAAAACAAGAGAATATGTTATAGAGTAGAGAGAATGTTCTACTATATTTTGTATGGAGCAACAGATGTTTACAAAATAACAAGTATCCCCTTTATATAATAGGGGGAATCCCAACATAGTACAAGTGCATTTATTACAAAGATATGGAGATGGGACACCTAGTTAATGCCATGATATGGGCTTAGACTAGCCTGACAGATTTTGTCAGCTCTAGCTTCACGCGTTGCGAACTCCCCATTTCCTTTCCATTAACGTTGGTCTTATACAGACTTAAGGTCGAGAATCGATGGCCCTTCTGTGATGATACTCGACCGTGATTTTGTGCCTTCGAGACATTTTAACAATGGAAAATTGGACCCTCCAATTTTGCCGTACACAATGTTATGAATGCATACATCTATGCATGGTATGGCATTTATACATATATGCATGACATTTTAAATATTAAAGGATTCATTAAGCTATTCAGACTTACATGGCGAGTCTTTTACTGCATGCTTCTCTCATGTCTATTATTTACTGATTTTCATTCCTTATATACTCGGTACATTATTTGAACTGATGTCCCCTTTTCCTGAGGACGCTTCGTTTCATGCCCGTAGGTCCTGATAGACATGTTAAGAGTCCTCCAAATAGGATATCAGCTCAGCGAAAGGTGTTGGTGCGCTCCATTTGCTCTGGAGTTGCTTATTGGGTCAGCACAATTAGTACGTGCGTTGAATGGTATGGCAGAGCTCCATTTCGGACCTTTATAATATTATGTACTCTTAGAGGCTTGTAGACAGATGTCTTGTATATGGATACTTGTATGGCCTTGTTAGCCTCCTTTTCGAGTTTACAAATGATAATGTTGGCCTTATAGGCCCGTATGTCACATATGTATGTTTCTATATCAGGCTGGGTCGTTCTATGTCTGGTATTCTCTCATGCTTATTATACCTATCTCATAATTGCTTGTAAAACTCATTTACCTATGATAGTATGACACAGAAGATATGTTACATTCATACTCGATTGAGTAAGGTACCTAGTACCCATCATGGCCCGATGGTTTGGGTCGCATCAAAAGTGGTATCAGAGCAGTTCTGTCCTGATAAATCTACAAGTCGTGTCTAGTAGAGTCTTGTTTATGGGTGTGTTGTGCACCACAATTATAAGCAGGAGGATACAAGGCATTTAGGGCTGTCAATCTTTCTTCTTACTCTAGATCGTGTAGTAGAGCTCAATTGTAAGAACTCAATTTTCTAAACTCTATCTTAGTCATAATACAACGATGCCTACATCCAGAAAGACGGTTGGTAAGAAAAATAGTTGTGGAAAAGTTGAGTCAGAGGAACTTGATTTTTTCATCATGCTTATGATGTATAAATATGAGGTATTCAGCAGATCATGTGCGTACTAAGATATGTACGATTCTTGAAAAGGATCCCTAAGGCAAGAATTTCTATCCACTCTTATGGTTAAAACGAATAAGAGAAATCAGAAGGTAGACACAAGTTTTTACAAGTAAAAGAAGCAAGGTGAAGAAAGGTACGAGGTACCTAGTTAGTAGAGATGAGCACTATCTACAATTCAAGCAGATAAATATAAGCATTTTGAGTTACCTTCAATTGTAACAGAGGTATGCACAATTGGCCACAACCATCTCCTTTATGCCCTATGGAAGCTAATAGAAGTAGTATAAGAGAAGGATGGATATCAGGATTCGACTGGGTTAGAGTGACCCAAAATGGTGGATGTAATTTTTGCGTTAGTTGACATTTCCGAATGATATTGCAAAATGTGCTAATAGATCTCCTTGTGAGACACCCAGATGGTGCACTCTAAAAGAGTACAACTAGATATGAGTACTACAAAGATAGGCACTGGAAGCCTTGAAGGGATAAATATTATCTTAGTATGGCTCCCGTCCCTAGTAGAGCGAGAATGTTAGGCAACCCGAAGAGCCAAGGGATGGAGCAAGGAGAGCTAAAAGCAAAAGAATGTCTTGGTTGATTTTTCAAAATAAAGTGATAGATAGGGATGTTAGTGGAAAAAAGAGGAGAGTTAATGAAGCATTATGAGTAAGATGTAATACATGGATGACAACGGTAGATCAAAAAGATGACAGTATTACAAAGTCTATAGTTAAGTGAAGGAAAAGGTGAGAGGTGGCAAGCCTTGAGATAACCAAAGAGTATGGACCATAACGTCATATCCTCATTTAGAGAAATAAGTTCGTGACTCTAACGTGATTACCAAAAGGAAAGTTAGACCCCTAAGTAGTATAAATCAATATGGATTGGTGAACAAGATAAAGTACACATGAATTAGCACTACAACAAATTTGGCTTAAGGCCATACTAATTTTAGACAACGATTGATAAATGTTGCTAAATATATTTACAAGCATGCTTTTAAGGGGTAGCCTTTGCTGAGGGGTTTAGGCCACAGATTGTATGCAACGCTTGTAAAACGTTCTTTTTAAATATAAAGGCTACACTTTAAGTGATGTCAAATGTAAAATATTTGGCAACACTTATTCCATATATTGTAAAGCTTTTGAACATTGGTCTTTATTCATCCTAAAAGTCACTCTTTACAAGCGTACTGTAAAAATTTTAATAAAATTTCTCCCAAAATTCCCCTCCCCCCCATTATTTCACCTACTGAAAATTTCCCCCCATACTTCTCCTACTAAATATTTTCCCCACAATTCTAAAGAGGCAAAGAAAACTGCTAAAAAAATATTTTCCCAATGAAATTTTCTCAATCATACATCATAGCACCACCATGTATGTTGCTTCAAGGCCACCATCGTTGTTACCCTATTTCACTGTTGAACTCCTCGGCCGGCTAGCAACGACTAAGTTCGTCATTCACTTCAAAAACTGAGTTAAGACATTGAAAGAAACTGGGATGGTCTTGCACTCAGTCGACCGCAACATCCACTCAAGTTGCCGCCATCGACTTTCTGCCCCTTTTTCCTTTATTGAAATGGTTCACTCTGCTTCCATCACTTTTTTGTGTTTATCTTGTCAAACCCACTTCTTTTAATCTCTTTACTAATATTATTTTGGGTGTTTAAATGCTTATATTTTATGATCCCAACATAATTTTGGTATATATTTTTGGTGTTATACCCTGAATCTTGATAGGTTTGAAGTTGTAAAATAAAAAGCCCTAGCTACACTTGAAAGTTTGTTTAAGGGCTGGTCATGCTTTTTTTCCTTTAATATTTTCAGTCCAGAGAGGTTAATCATAAATTTTTCTCCTATTATAACAGAAATTAGTTTAGGTTCAATTTTTTTTTTGCTTAATGGTTATAGAAACCAACTCAAGATGAAATATTGAAGTTTGTTCAATTTTAGAGAGTTTACGTATGAGTGAGACTAGTAGACCTGACCATCAACGACACCGGTGGAAGAGTTGGAAATGCTTCTCTAGAGGAGAATGGAGATAGGTGATGGTTTGATTTTGTACAAAATAAACCTTAAGTCTCTTGTGTGCATTATTTGATGTTCATAGATTTAAGGGGGGTGGATGGTAAGAACGAAAAAATTTAAAGTAATCCAAATTAGGATGTGAATTTGTGGATTCTGCTATAACCTAAAAATGAGTCTCCATAATATTCTTTTTGCACAACCTCACGAGGCTTCTTTAACTTAAATAAAGATCATATCTATGATTAAAAGCTACCTAACATATGCAAGAAATCAAATCTTAATTGATTTCTTCTTGATCAAGTCGATGCTCCTAGCATTTTCCTCTTTGTACAATATCATTAGTATGAATGGTATAACTATATATCTTTGTTTGGTTTTTAGTTCTTTCTAAAAAAAATATATTTCCTGATCAGCTTGTGGTTGTTTTTTATCCTTTTTTCTTTCCTTTGGACTATGCTTGTGTTTGTTCTTTTTATACTGGATAGTTATGAATATGACATTACTTTTTATAGGTATGAAAATGGTATCATTCTGGGAAAACTCAGTTATGCTTTGATTTTTTAGTCATTGTTTGTTTTGTTATGGTGACTGTTTGATAGGGATTGTTCCTGTGATATTGTGATATTATCTTTTATCTGCTAGCATCTACTTTTCTTTTCATACTGAGATGCCTCCATGATCTTCACACTATTTTTATTCAAACAATGAATTGTTCTCCATTATTATCAAGAGCGGTGTTAATATCAGACTTTGTGAATCAAGTAGATGATATTTTACAGTGCAACACTCAAATTTTGTGATATGAGGAATAATCTAAATTAGTAATATAACTTATATTATTAGGTTCCTTCAATTCTCCATGCATGAGAACGTTTCTTAGCTAGAGGAATTACCAATTAGTTACATGTTTCAGTAATTTTTTGATTTTAAATACTTGAAACGAGTTCTGTGATTCTTCGTTTTATGTTTTCTCCTTATTTTCAAAAGAGTAAGTATCTTTTTAAGTAATAAATAGACTTTTGCAAAAGTTATAATAATCCATATGAGCTACTACTTGATAGTTGAAGTTTTACAACCATATCAAAATTCTCTCTGCTTCCATGACATCAACTGCCGCAGCACTACCACCAGAACCACCAGATATCAGCTCTATGCACCTTGACCCACCATTGTCACCATCTCCATTATCCTTTGCCCAAACCTTACTCTCCAATAATCAACTCATCCCCTATCCAACCACATGCCATCAAACCCATACCTCTCTTGATTTTTCTGATGAATCCACAAATCAATACGACCAAGACACCTTCATACCCATCACCTCAGAGGATAAGTCTAGACTATATTCCCCATGGAAATATTCTGTAATTGTCAAAGTGTTCGGCAGAAGAGTTGGTCACCAAACTCTTAAAACAAAACTACTAGCACTTTGGAAACTTACAGAAGATCTCCTTATCATTGATTTGGGGTGTGATTTTTACTTAATCAAATTTCAAAAAGAAGAAAATATGTTCATAGCCCTACACAATGGACCCTGGTTCATACTTAACCGCTTCCTGTCTGTACGAAAATGGAAACCCAAATTCATAGCGTCAAACACTTAACTCACATACACAGCCATCTGGTTTCGTTTGCCCGAGCTCCCTACTTAATTTTATGACTTTCAAATTCTAAAACGAGTGGGTGTAAAAATTGTCACCCTGCTTAAAGTAGACACATGCATGTCGGCCACCACTAGAGGACGATATGCAAGAATTTGCATCGAAGTGCCCCTTGAAATGCCAATCAAGACACATGTGTATATTGGCACACATAGAGAACAGATAGTGTACGAGGGTCTCAACATGTTGTGCACCTTTTGTGGTCGTCTTGGGAATACTAAATCCTTCTGCTCATCCCCATCTTCCTCCACCATGACCACCATCCCCCCCCCCCCCCCCCCCCCCCCCCACCCCCCCCCCC